>JAGFNX010000011.1:0-45361 GCA_017657125.1 Scopulariopsis brevicaulis
GCAGAATGACAAAGGAGCGCGACCGGACAGCCGGCCAATAGGAAGAAAGTCGACGGAAGTCGACGGTCGACGATGGTCGACGGACAAAGAGTCGAAGGAAGTCGATGGTCGACGACCATCGACTAAGGGAAAGTCGACACTGGAATGTTGTCGACGACAAAGAAGTCACGGTCTATTTAAACCACGGTCCCTACCATGTATCTAGTTATCTTTTCTTTCCTTCACTCTTCAGTAGTCAATCCAAGAACAGTATCACAGTCCCACTTGCACCAAGTTCGACCACCAGAAGCATACTCGCGCTCTTGGATACGCACTTACACCACAACATACTGTTTGTGCAGCCTAACTTACCTTGCAACAGGCATCCGAAGACGATATCTTCACATTATACGCATGAATCTATTCAACTTACAAATGGGCCGTTTGCGGCACCCTCGCAGGAGGCTGTTCAAAAAGTTAAACCTGAACCCTCGCCCTATATAGAAAACAGGTAGATATCCCGGGTAGTTATCTCTCATGAATGCTGATACAGGGGAAGTCGCCATCGCCTCTCCTGCCTTGACCTTCCTACATATTTCTCCAATTCTCGAAAGTGGAAGGCCTCCGCAAGCGCCATCTTCCTACCCCACACCGGACCCTCCTTGGAGAAAACGGCAACCACACTGTACGTACCCATCCCCAAGTTGTTCGCCCTTCCTTATAGCACGTTTATTATACCGATAAAGACTTGCTGCGTGGCTGATGATGGCTATTGCGTAGTGTTAAAATGGCGTATGCAAGTCGGTTTCCTTTGACAATGTCGTCACCTCTGTTAATACGCTTGACAAGGAGATCGACGTCCCGGCCTAGGCAAGGTTCTTATGGATATTACGCATCTCGGCCAGTGGTACGTCTTTTTCTAAATCGAGACACTAGGAATCAGGGTGGAGGTGGCGGACGGGGCCCGCCTTTTTGACTTGGGCAACCGGTTAAATATCGCGGTTTTTGACCAATGCATGCCTAAGAACCCTGAAAACGTAGCTATCAGTGGTATGGATAACGTTACCATCTCGGGACTTCTGGTCGATAGCCCCGATGTTAAACAAGTCGGGCATTATATATCATCGTCACTCCAGGGAGACTGGATAGGAGTCCATGCGCATAGGCAGCTCTTCTCGTCTTGCGGAATTCCACGCCAGGGGACCATTAGGGGCTGGGGAAGCGGTCAGGTTCATGAGTATCATTTACATGGAGTTCGTAGGCCACGTCAGAAGAATATCGCAGGTTGGGGACGTTGATACGGTGCTTCCAACGATCAAGGGAAGAGCTTGGATTGCTGGCGAAAAGAGTATATACCCTAACCTAGAGGGTCCTTTCGTAACAGGGTTATCCCTTTACCAGAACAGAAGTACATGGGACGATTTTGTTTGGGATATTATAGTTCCATGAGGCTTAGAATGTGATCTTCCCTCGGACAGCATACCTGCCGAACTAGGTTAGGCGCTTGTAGGTCCGCTACCGGAAAGTGGCTTTTGCCTCGGACAGTGGAATTATCTGTCGGGGAGGCCTTCCTAACTGGAATAGCGCACTGGCATGCGTCTCGCCTAGGGGGTTGGAGGCGGTACAATCCCCGCGCTTGCTCGTCCACCTCTCCAGAGCGAGCTCGAAAGCACGAGGGGTCCACTTTTGACACAAGGGTCACTAACGGGGCTCTCGGTATTGATATTTAGAGCTTCATACAGTTGCCTTTACCGAGTTTTCCCATGTCGTTAACTATCGAGAAAGTCTGGCCTCATTGCCGTAGGCGTCCCTTTCGCTCGGTTTCCTCCAAGAAATGCTTACCGGAAGTACGAGGCGCCCTCGGGAGAGGGAGGAGACCCGTGAAACCGCTAAACGAGGGGTCTCGGTGGCGTGTCGCAACGCCACCATAAATACGAGGCGGCCAAGCCAAAATGCCTGCCCCACATGCCGGCGCGGAAACATTCCCGGCGAAGGAAATGCACCGAGCCTTCTCTAGATAGCCGAGCAGCCGGAAATCTGGACCCGGCCCACGGGGAAGAACACAACACGTACCGGTATCCGCTGTTGTCCGGGAAGGTCCGCTGCTCTATAAGCAATATTCATATTGATGATAAAATTCTGATCATTAATATAAACTTGAATTTCCTATAAAAGGAGACCACCCACTCCTCAACGCTTGAATATTCTTTTTCCTATATAGACTTAACAGAATAATAACTCGAGTATCCCTTGAATATTTATCATTTCCATTAATCGTATTTATTTATTATATAATTCTTTTACACTAGCTTTATAATAGTAGCCTCTAAACTCTACTTTTTATAACAAGATTATATATAATCAAGGGGATAAAGCGTGTAGAATAATCTTCCTGAACACCTCACTTTAGGAAGAAGAAGAGAGAACACGGCTTAATAGGTTCAATGCCGTTAATGTCTCAGTAGGAGCCTGTTAGAGTAAGCGAGGGCATAGCGGTTCTACACGGTTTCTGTAACACGTATAAGTATTATGAGCGCAGGATATATGCTATGACCTGTAGCCTGCCTACCTAGGCGCCCTTCAAGCCACAGTTAGTAGTTGAAGGAAGGACACCTTCAGGAAGTATTGGTGAAAGCCTCTATTTCTGCTAAAACATCATAGGCCTCTTTGGTTCCTTAGAGACAGCGGCAATTTATTCACCTCGATTCATATTCCCAGTCGCCTCGTAAGACTTTCTTAGCCTTGACCAAAAGCGGAAAAATGGCTCCATCGCTAACACAGAAGTATGGTGCTCCGACGGCTTCTTGAATGGCCATGGCGTACGAGTGAGTGGTAAGAGAAACGAAATAAGAGTCGTCGTTTGCAAAAATGTCTTCGAGAAGCCGCTCTTTCCTGGCGACGTGCTCGTTGTCCACCTCGAACCCTCCACATCGGATCCTCCTCTTCATAGCCCTGCTCGAGTATGTACTCTGAATAGTTTTCGAAAATCCGCGACTAGGGGTTCTCCGACGGTCGCAGGTGTGGCTGGTCAGCCCCTATGTCAGGAGCTCCTTGACCACGTACCGGAAGTCTCTTTTGTGGCCGGTCATGGCTGAGGCGTCTCATTTCCTCTCCACTTCCATCTGGCGACACCATCTTTACGGCCCCTTTGTCGAATCGGTGGGTCCGTAGCTGGGCAACGCCCGGAAGCACGTCGCCGTTAATTTCCTCTATCAGGCTCTTGCGACGCTCAGGTCAACCACAAAAGAACACGTAAAGCGACAGCAACAGCCATATCATCCAAAAACCGGCCACGAGTGGGCTAGGACGCTTCTGTACACGCTCATTCGAGCTCGTAACTTCAAGGCCAGTGACCCGCGAGACAAGATCTACTCTCTGCTCAGACCTGTTCACGAATATGCGCAACATAAGGCGGGGCTGATCCCCGCGTACGAACTCGAACAGTCGCAGGTGGCGGATGTCGTTCATATCGATGCCGCGATCCAGACACTCGAGGACAGCGACGAACTCCTGGTTCTCACGTGCGTCAATGGGGAGATGTTTAAGCACGAGACTGCAGGGCGACTGCCCTCGTGAGTGCCCGACTGGACCTTTGAGGAGCCGCTTGGACTACGAGTGACCGGATATGAGAGATACTTTTCACCGGAAGGTTTGAAGGAGCGGCCTAGTATCGATAGGCGGGCGCTGACCCTGAGCTTAAGGGGGTTTCGACTCGATCACGTCACAATGGTGGGAGAGACGAAGCGTGACGTCCTGGGCAGCAAGCCGTTTCCTGGGTGGCTCGATATTTTCGAGTTGCTAGGCCCGAGATACGGCCAAGCAAGAGAAGAACATATGGTGGACGTTTTCTGGCGGACCCTCATCGGCAACACAGCCGGCTACCCGCCCAAGGTCGTGCCTAAATGGCGCTCCCTGGGCTCGTCCTTTACCAAGTGGTTCCGCAAAGTAAGATACGGCCGTGGACAGAGCCATGAACATGACGAGTGGAACAGACGGGCGGACAGCTTCAGAGATTTGCTTGTCCAGGAGTAAGACCCGCGGAGCGGCGACGCGGTTAATGCGACCGAATTTGCGTCGCCGTTCGTCTCAAGACAGCACCTGCGGCTGTTCAGGACGAGCGAGAGATATCTCGGGCTCGGTTTGGAGTTTATCTGCGTGAGGGACTCGTTGTGGGTCGTGCCCGGGTGTCGAGTGCCGCTAATACTCAGAGCATCCGGACGCGATCGATCCGGTGAAAATCGATGCCGGCTCGTCGGTACAGCGTACCTCCACAGCTTCTTGGATGGCGAGTCGGTGTCCCCGTCCGTTTTTGGAATGACGCTCCAAGAGCCCACAGAAATCATGGAAATGTCTACGCTCGAATAAGACGGGAATGGGGCAGAAGGAAGTTCCATTGCATAGAGACAAGTATTTCTAGTCTACGTCAATAGGAACCAAAGTAACCTGGGTCTCGATGATTTCAGCGGTTTCAGTAGAACGGGTCTTATGCTAGATATAGGAAAACGCGGTGATGGATATCTCGGCCGACAGCCGACGATACGCCCAACGTCAGTAGGATTACGTCAAGGTTACCGGCACTCTAGACAAGTCATTCCATTTCGTAAGCGAGAAGTTAAGCTGGCGATGATGACGGCAACTAAGCTGCCTTATTTGGGAGCCAATGTCTTCATCCGAGTTAGGTTTATTACTTTCCTTAGTCTGTAAAGAAAATAATAATCCCGGCCGTGCGGTGGTGTCGTATCGGGAGGCCAGCCTACGATGCAAGCCGGTTACTCTAGAATACTACTTGCAATGCGCTGTTTGGGAGGTGTCATCTACATGCATGTGTCTACTTGGAGATACTAAATTGTTGTCGGATTGGTGGGGATATTTCTTGGCCCTTTACGGCAAGTGATGCTAAGGGTTAGTTCCTGTCATCCGGTCGCATTAGTGTGAGAAGGAGGGCGTGGACCACGTGGATGTGCACGGGCGAGAACAATTGCATAAAACGATTATATAAGGCACAAGGGTTTGCAAAGCCAATCCATAGACAGCCACAATCCTGTACATTTTCCAAGTTATTCCATCTACCTCCATAAATATAACTTCACATTATGGACGAATACCGGCCATCGTTTGTCTGGGCCGAGCTTGCTCCTGGCATATGGCAAAGAGATATCGATGAAGTCGAAACGTTCTGGGCCCAGGCAGCCAAGGTCTACGACACCCAAGGCAGAAAGCCCTTTGCGATAACAGGACATGTCTCACTCAAATTCGATGCTGCTGCAGCAAATTCACGGCCCGATATTAATACCGCGCTGAGAAAAGCCTGGTGTGCCATCCGCCAGGACCACCCATCCATTGCATCTCGAGCCGATTATGATTTCAACGCCGAAAGATTCACCCGAACGTATCAAACGGTCCGGAACAACTCTGAAAGAGAAGCCTGGCTAAATGCCACCTTCCATGAGATTTCAAATGCACAATCTGGCGTCGAGTTTGCGAACTCGGATCCTCCTGCTCCGGACTTCCCGACGATGTTTGTCATTACACCATCTTTAGAAGATCACGCCTTCGAATATCGCGATATCATTTTTCGTGCTCCACATGACACCATTGATGGCATTGGGACGTTGTTGCTCTTGAGTAACATTCTAAAGCATGCGTCTGATGCGCTCGAGCAAGGAGGCGATTACTTTCTTCCCGAGCTTAACGGCACCGAGGCTAAGAATCTAAGCCCGCCCTACCGCACTGCTGCCGCAGTACCTCGAGAACTTAGCGCGGATCAAAAAGCAAAAGTCGACAAATTAGCCTCGGAACATGTCTTTTTTTCTCGGGCAAACGAACCAAAGCAGTGCCTTTCACTTCCATTCAGACGAGGCGCTCAGGTGCCTAGTCGACATCAGGTAGCGCAGATTACCTTGGACCAGGCCAAATCCTCCAGTATACGAGATGCGTGTAGGGCCATCCACACAACCGTCACCCACGCTTTCAACGCCGCAGTCCCGATAGTCCTGCGAGACTTGGTACATAGCAGCATACACGAAGGCGGGTTGTATTACCGTTGTGATCTCTTGCGAAACCTGCGGCCATTTTGCGTTGCGCCGTTCAACACATCAAAGCACCCTGTCACCGCATATCACGCAGGCTCCAGTTTTGGTCTTCAGATAGAGGTGCCTATATCATCAGACAGGAAATCGTCAAATGAAGACTTTCACCATGTTCTTCAGGAGATGCGCACTTTCTATCGCCGCGTCTCAGATGACTTCGATCATTGGTACCTTGCTCCTTCGATTTGGGCCGGTTGGCTACAGACCCTTCCGAGGCTTGGGAAGGATCCTGTTCCTGGGCCACCACCGTCTCCAACTCCTGGTGTATCCTTATCGAGCCTCGGCCGGATAGACGACATCCTGCCGCCTAGGATAGGGCACCTCAGTTTAAGTAGGCCCTGGATAACTGGAGAGGAGATGGGGAATGGTTATGGACTTTTCCTTGCATCCTACCAGGGCGAGATGACTCTTACAGCGGCTTACAACGACGCGTGGCAAGATAAAGATGATGTACAGACGTTTTTAGAAGCGTGTATAGAGGTGTTACGTGTTTCACTAGATATAAGGTTATAGCTGCTATGTATATATTTAGCGGCTATCGATTCTCTTAGGTACCACTCTGTCAGAGACATGAATCGGGAATAGGGAAAGGGGTATAGGGAGGAATTAAGGCGAAGGCAAACCACCCTTTTACTTTAAAATCCGACAATATAAGTGACCTCTCTCTGCTTTAAATCTCTGTGGCCGGCGGTTATATGGCATGGTAAGTTGGAACCGAGCCATATGCGTCACGGTATTTCGCCGCCTTGTGTGACGGATATTCCTATAATTAGGGACCAGGTTATGGGTCAGTCTACCGCATTCATTCGTAGGAAACACAGGTCTTTTTATATTTAACAGAGGGGGTGGAACGGGCTCTGTAATTGTTGTGTTTTGGAAGCTCTGGAGCAGTTCATGTGTCTACGATAATAGCGCCTGTGCCGCTCTCGACGTACGTTCCAAGTGGAGAAGGCACAGTGTGCTAAATATCCCGACTACCCCTTACAAATCTGTTCAAAGTAAAACACCAACCTTAGGCTAATCTCATTGCTGGGCCCCTAACCTAAGAGCCTGCGATACTCCCACCTGATAGGGAATTATCTTCACGTGTCGGTTCTCCGTATTGGACAGGACGTAGAGTCTCCCTTTGGAGTACAGCCCGTCGTATTTCCCCTAGACGACCAAAAACTATGAATTTTCGCCTGCCTGAGTTCTATGAATGATAAAACGAGTTTGCATGTTTCAGGACTATGAAAGCAATCAATCTATAACCGCCTGAACGCGATCCAATTCAATCTTTGCCGCGGAAACCTCCTCTCTAATCCTTTGTCGGAACCCAGGGTCTGTCTCGCTCTCGCTGGCAGCATTCTCATTCCTGATGATGTCGAGGCTACCCTGGATGACGTGGACATACTCCAGCGCCACCTCCTTTACCTCGCGCTCGAGTCCCTCAACAAGCTCTTTGAACCTCTGCGCGAATTTGCGATCCCATTCGCGGAACAGGTTCTCGTCCCTGAGCCTAGTGTTCACGATAGTCTTCCGTCGCCTGTCACTCCCCGTGCCTGTGATTTGTCGTCAAATACGGTTCATAGGAATTATTAACTTCCGAACGATGCATCTTACCGTATTCTGCTTGGCAGCTTTGATAGGTGCCTTCCATCAGTTGCCCGAACACGGATGTTCGAAAGCCGGAGAAGACATCGGTCTTGAACATCCTGGTTGAATTGACTTTAGTACTCGCGTGCTCTTTTATGTCTTATAAAGGACCTACAATAGGTTCATTTCGAAGACCTCATAGACAGCTTCGACTCCGGCCCTGAGCAAGCGAACGCGCGAGTCTACCGCCTCGGTAAGCGCGCCTCGTAGATCTGAAAACGGATGCTGCTCTGACAAAGCGTTAGTTCGCGGGAAGTCGTCGAGATTTACCGTGGCACGGCTCACCTAAAAACTCAAGTGACCAGTCCCCCAAGTCGTCAAGGAGGGTTTCGAGATTGGTCCTGTTTGCATCAAGAGCAGATAGGAGATTTGCCCAACAACCCTCTAGGCTGATAACCATCTTTTCCATTGCCTCCTCGTTCCAGTTATGGGCACGTACCGTGGGTGTGTAGTGGTCCCCAAAATTCCGGCAAAAGGCCGAGTACGTCGCTACCTCGTTGTTAGCTTCCCAGCCCAACCATCCCCGGAGGTAGAGTATTGAAAAGTACCGTGATGCCACTTTATAAATTATGTCAGTAATTGGTTCTATCGGGCGTGAGGCAGATGAGACGTACTCCGGACCAATCATCTCCTGCTTCCCGCGCTCCCCGATACCAGGCGTCAAACTGGCGATCTGTTGTCAAGTAAGCAGGTATTACGGAACGGCTTGACGACTCGTAGCGGGGGCCTACGCTGATGTACTTCCGCCGAGAACGCCCGGATTGCAGACCTCGCGATTAGGTTCAACAACGAGGCACGCCCTGTTAAATCCTGGGTTTTGCAGGGGATTAGTTGCGTGTACCTAACCTTGGGTAGATTGAGGGCGTTACCTGAGTCAGGCGGGTATCCAGGGCATTGAGTGCCTCCCGGACCTCTCGTCTCCGCTCGGCATCCAAGGTCCCCAATCCCGACTGGACCCACAGGTTCACGTCTGCGAGGAGGCCCGGAATTTCGTTACGGATGTAGTTTGTGGCGATTCGGCATTGGCTATCCCCGACAACCGCGATGCAGTGCCTCCTCAGGCCGAGGATGCCACTGATAGTTAGGAAAGGCGTCGCCTCCTCGTTCGGCTTGTTGCGATGATCCCAATAGAACAGGTTACTGATGCAAAAGACCCTCAGAAGCCCCTCTGGCACCTTGTCACGGTAAGTTTCATCCAGCGTCCGTCTTACATCCTCGTTCCTTGTAGTCACAAGATATTCGGTCAGCCTATGGGTTCGTTAGCGTGCCAGTCAGGTCATCACGCTGAGGAGCTTGGCCTCACGCAAATTGTTGATCTTGCATCCATCTTCTGGACCACTGTTAGTGAAGCTGTCACCATGTATATGGTTGGAACTGAGCATATACCTAGCTGTTCCTGCGCGTTGGAAAGCCTCCAGCCGGGCTCTCATCACGTCATTTGGTGGGTCAAGGTCGTCCTCGTATTCCTCTAGCTCCTCCTGCGCGTCTTCGTACTCTTCATTGCTGCGGCGTACGTTGTTGACCAGTCGCCGGACCTTGGCAGCCTTTCGGCCGGCCCAATCAATTAAAGCTTCCTCGGCTCGTATATCCTATTTTCCCGTGTCAGCTTGCTACGGCTGTTGAGGATATAGAGGTTTCATCTCACATCAGATTTAGTGCAGACGATGCCAACATTTGACAGCCGAGCTTGCCTCGCCAGCCTGATGACTTCTTCGACGCCGACGTCGGTGGTTGCTCTTCCAATATTGCAGATGGCGAAGATTTCGTTGCAGCGGAGCAGGTACCTCTCGGCAACGTTACGACGGGCCGTGTTTGAATCGCGGAGGCCTGCAGAATGGGGCTTCAGCGTGCGCGTCTTAGCAGAATCACTGGGGTCGTGTCCAACTTACCAGGAAGGTCAACCAGAACAAGTCCCTTGCTCAGAATGTGAGCCTTCAGGTAGACTCTATTCCAACTTTAGCAACTCACGTCACAGACATGCCACGGGTGTTCGGCTCAACACACCTGATCCTCTTAATCAACGGCCAGCTCCTAGACTCATTACGACCAGGTCGTTCAGACGTCAGCTCAGCGAGATAATCCGAGCATTCCTGAACGCAGGCCAGGACCCGACGTCTAACCATGTCACGCAAACCACGTCTCCGGATCTCGGACCGCATCCCCTCCAGAAAGGACTCCTCCGGTTCAGTGATTAAGAAGTCGTGATCGGTTAGTCGCCCCTGAAAGAGCGCCACAAACACGTCTCTTGCGCCGTTGGCTGCCTCCTCTTGTGACTGCACATCATCGGAGTCTAGCTCGTGAGAGTGCAGATGGTAGTGGCGGTAGGCAGCCAGAAGCTGGGATAGTTGCTGCCCAATCTCTTCCTCGTCGAACCAGTCCGTTTCGACCACGAAATCATCGCTGTCGCGGTAATGGTACTCTGTGGCAACGCACGTACATGCCGCACCACTGTTGCTCTAAAGCAAAATAATAAGTTTGGATATGATATCCTTCAGAAGTAGTAAAACCACTTACGGTCCTTGCTAGTCCTCTAAAGTCAAGAAGTGAGTTCAAGAGACTACTCTTGCCTACTCGCCGTTTAGCTATCGCCCTAAATAGCATAGAGATAAAAAATGGCACCGCTTACCAACACCGGAGTCGCCCACAAAGCCAATGGTTCTAGTGGAGGGTGGTTGGAAAACCGACAACTGGAGGGCCTTCTCCCGGATACTCCGGATGGTGGAGTCCGGCTCGTGGATCAGAGAACTACCCGACAGGGCATCGGCAAGGCTGCTCGCCACGCGCTTCGAGTCCGCGAACGCTTTCTGGAAGGCAGGCTCGTGGAAAGGCTCCGGCGGCATCTTCTCGTCTCGCACATCGTGGGGCGCGTTGTTCCTTTGCGAGCTCGAGCGTCGCCTGCTGGCTCTGTTCAGAGTCCCCGTTCTGACCCTTGGGCTTTGGTTGTCCGGATCGAGTAATGGGGTGGCGCTGTCGCCACCCGCCTCCACGTTATCGACAGCAGCAGCGAGCCCGGCCATGTCAAAGACTGGTTCCTCGCTAGTTAGTGCCATGTTGCCGAGCTGGTTCTCAACACCGATACTGCTTCGTGGAGGCGAGGCGACGCCTGAGCTGGATGGGTCAGTACTGGGAGGGGTCAGAACAACCGATGGCGAGAGAGATCGACTCTCGGTGGATACCGCTCCCGGGCCTCTGACACTGATGGGCGCGCCGTCTTCGATGGGGACATCCGGCCCTGTGGCTACCGCATCCCGCCCCCGTGACGTCTGAAAAGGAGTTTCGGTCGATGAAGAAGTCGTTGCGGAGATGGCCCTCCCGTCATTCCTCCCGGGGACACGGCTGTGTTTTGACGACGAGCTTGCTTCGATGCGCTTCGGGAGTCAGTATGCCGGGGTGCGGAACGGTAGAGATGATGCTCACCATGATTATTAAAGAAGCCTTCAAGTGTTGAACGGTGTTGGTGGTGAATATAACTATCGGGCAGCAGGAAATTAAACACCGAGCAATGGGGGGAGGGGATGGCGGAACAGAGTTAGGGAGATCGGATTGTTAAAATAGACCGGCCGGTCTGGAGCCCAGGAGCCAAGACTGCTGGGCGGGGCTAGCCGTTGGACGGACTTTACCTAAAGGGCCGTAACGCGGCCCCGAATCCTACGGACAGTTCGCTCTCTTGCGACAGTGGGCATGAGGCTCTGAATGGCTGGTCGTACACACCATGTTGGTTCCGTTCTGTTGGCCGCTGCAGGCCGCGTTTCACGGTCCGACGGAAAGGTGGGGTTGAGATCTGGAGGAGGCATGACGGCCATTCTTTACTTAATAACCCCGTTCATGTGGTGCGAATGCTGTGGTTATCACATCGGCCGGCGCTAACATGAACTTTTGATTGGCAAGGCCAGTTGCGCTGGCCAGCTGGAGAGATGGACGAGCGGCGATGAGCGCGTCGACACTTGTTAAAAGACATCCATTGGCACACATGAGGAGGGGTTGGGTAGTCAAAATAAGTCCATTTTCTCGAAAAGGAGGGTCTACAACTGAAGAGAACCCAACGCCCTCGCCAGAAAAGGCGCCGCAGCCACAGCCAGCCAACAACTTCCTCCACCGAATCTTAATAGACTGAAGGCCCTCGTTGCGCCATGGCCAGAGTCGGGGTTAGTGTTGACCGCGGCCCATCTGGCGCGTCAGGCTCTGCGCCGCGTAACCTGTATAGCGCACCGCCGAGTGCCGGGATGGCGATGTATCTGTCTTTACACAAGACTTTGTATCTACAGCCAGCCTCTCAACGGATCCAATGTTAGGGTGTATGCGGTCAAGGCGTTGAAGAGGGAGCGACTGCAACCGCTTCTGCCGCCGGCCAGGGTCATGGGTTTTCTGGCGGGGGCGCAGGGGAGTGCCGAGGCGTCGGAGGGTTTGACGCTGTGGGGAGGCCGTGTGACGGGCTAGGCAGCGTCCAGGCGGCGGCCATCTCGTTGCCGTTGCCGTTATATCTTCGGCCGGTCGATAGCCAGCCCTACGCAGGAATGCCACCAGAGTCTCCCGCGACATCATGTCACCGGCTGAATTGACTATATTGCGGATTTTCGAGCCCATTATGAATGATGGATCCCTTCCTATATGCGCTATACAATACTACGGAATATGGCATTTGAGTAAGAGCTTGTGGGAAAAGGAGTTTAAAATACCATATTAAAGTCGTTCACGAGGAGGAACTGGGTCAGAGAGTAAGATACGAGTACCCGAGTAGCCAAAATACCAGCTAGGAAAGGGTTCCAACAAGCTTTCATCTCCCACAACACAATGTCCCTATCCTATATAATCTTCCCACAATATCCACAAGCACCCAGGCTTTTCCCTGCATAATACTCCATACTGTCTAAGCACTTGAACGGAATTACGTTATATAGAGTTATTTATTCCATAACGTATAGCTTAAAATAGGGCCCAATATATATATATATATATATGAACTCTCGTTAGTACGAGAATGGCCTTGTCGTATACTGCTCGGTCTCCTCTGGTAGCGGTTCCTTCGGGATATCTACCATCCCCGGCTGTAGGAAGTACGCTAGTTCTCCGGCCCCGCTGTCCAGCTGCGCAACGGACCACCCATTACCAAGCCAGCTTAGCCTGTTGATCTCTCCCAAGCCCCCATCTTCGCCCTCGTATACGTAGTCGAAATCTTCCCACCGCGGCGACCGCAGCGTCTCCATAGCATGCAGCGAACTTCCGGGCCACAGTCCTGACACCCGATCACCCGTGCCGCCATTGCTCCGGTACCAGCTGCTGCACCCGTCGAGATAAACGGTGCCCCTGAAGTACTGAGTGGCGTACTGCTGGAAGTCGTCGACTCTCCGCTTCTGGACCTCCATCTTTCTGATGTTCTCCTTCTGCATCTTGCGGATGCACTTGATGATGTAGTCGCCCCCCGCCTCGATCATGGGGGTTAGCGGGCCCGTTCCGATGGCGGCGTTGGGGCCGAGCATCATGAAGTAATTAGGAAACCCGTCGGTAGCGAGCGAGAGGTAGGTATCCGGGAACGGCGTGAACCGCTCCGCAATTTTCTTTCCGCCTACTCCAGCCACCCGGAACGGCGGCGGAGCGGACGCCCGGAAGCCCGTGGCGCAGACCAGGACGTCGAAGTCCAGCTTCCGCCCATCCTTTAGCTCAAGGCCTGTAGGGTGAGCCCGGACGATAGGCGTCTCGACGACGTCGACATTGTCCTCGGAGAGCGCCTCAAGGTACCCCGGTCCCGGGGTGAGACGACGACAGCCGATACTGAAGTTGGGCAGGAGAGTCTCAAAGATGCTGGGTTTCCTCGCGAGCCGCTCGCGCATGAGGTTGGTGGCGTCCTCCCGGGCAAGGCGCTGGGCCTCGGAGCCCTTGAGGGTTAGCGCGTGGACCGAACACGCGTCCCGCTCGAGGATAGTGCGGAATTTGATGTAGTACTCCGGGTCAGATGCGAATCGGGCCCGTTGTTCTGGAGTGACTACCATCTTCTATGTCAGATATGATGAAGGGCCCAATGGTTAGGGGGAAACAGATCCGAGACATCCTTACATTCAACATTTTGGAGGCCGAGAGGTTCCATAGCATTGTCTGCAAAGGGTCTAGATATCCAGGCCTTGCTCCTGACAAAGTTGGTGATTTGGATTCCCTTGGTCTTTTGGATGGCGGGGATGATTTGGATGGCGCTGCTGCCACTCCCGATTACCCCAACTCGCTTGCCCTTAAAACTTTGCCTAAGTTGGTCCTCTGTGAGTTGAACGCCTTCCTTGGGAATACGAACGGTGCCACTTACGTTTCGTCCCATGCAGCCGAGTGCACGACGGGGATTTGTAAATCCCTCAACCCCGGAATCTCTGGCCAGTTGATATCATTCAGTGATCCACGCGCGCTAATCACGACATCCGCCTTGTCCACAAATTCCGCCCCTGTCGCGAGATCCTCGACTGTGATGAACCTCGGGAGCTGTCAGTGCCCACGCCGAGCCTGAGATCTCAAGGGGAACTCGGACTCACCACTTCGAGACATCGCTCCGCCACTCAACATCGACGACCTTATGGGACAGCTTGACGAATCTGTCGACGGAGAAACGCTTGGCCACGGTGGTGAGGTACTCGCGGATCTCCGGGGATCCGGCGTAGAGCTTGCTCCAGGACGGGTTTGGCGCAAACGAGTACTGGTAGGAATGTGCTGCGAGACGTCAGTCGGTGTACTGTCCTCGAATATCGGGGTGCTAACTTACACGGAATATCACATGCGCACCCGGGATATCTACATTTATGGCCCAATCATTAGTACTAGTGTTTGGGAAGGGGGGCAGTGCGTATGGTACCTATTCTCGTACCAGGTTCCCCCCACGCCCGCATTCTTTTCGTATATACAGAGTTCGACATTGCGCAACCTCTCCGGGATCCGGACACCGCAATAGATACCAGAATATCCCGCGCCGATGACAACAACTCTCATCGGCCGAAAGTTCTCAACCGGAGACTCATTAAGGGCCTCAGAGGGCTGGCTCGCGTTGCCGGATAGCTTCGGATCGAGTTGCGCCTCAGTTTGAGGGATATCGTTAAATGGACTCATTGTGGCTGGTTGTTCTTATGATAGTGTTTATTTGCAAGGTTGCCGACAATCCGCAGGCCCACGACGGTAGCGAATGACGACAGGATGTCTTATAGGAGCAACCCTGGTGGTGTAATCAAATCGCCCTTCTCAAATACCGCTTTCCATGCTCCACCTCTCGGCACTTACGTGGTATAATCTGGAATTCTGAGGCAGGTGTGCTCCTTCCGGTGGTCATCCCCGGGCAGTACAGGTCGTGGTCCGGGCCGGGGCAGTTCCGGCTTCCGCTATGACCCAATTCCCCTACCCGACCCCACTTCCGAGCCGATCCGGACACGGCATTATTAGTCCGACCCAGATTACCCCGCAATTCAATCCCGTACCCCGAAGAATCCGGGATGTTGCCCCACGGGGGTCTAGAGTACAGTATGGAGTGGCGTCTGTGCCTGGCTTGTACACTAATCAGTACAACATGACTGGTGCTCGGCGCGTCGTATTATCACGTCATGAATTCTGATTTAAGACAATTGACGACGGCACGTCCCTTACATCGGATCTCCCTCTGTTTGGCGAGACACCAGACCTAACATCGTGGACAACGCTTCTTTTTGGAGTCTTCTCTTCGAGATGGCTTGGATTAGGGAGGTGGCCTTTCACGGCGACCATTTTATGTGTGGCTTAAAATTGAACAACTGACGTTGGTTGGTCTCCATCTTAGGGAGCTGTATTGGTTCGTCTCTAGTCTAGGTCGGGCACCGGCAGCCCCTCTAAGAATATCACTTTCCTCCCCTGTGCCGCCATGGCCTCCGCTGCCTTCCTTTGCCTCAGCTCGAGAGCTTCGGACTCGGAAACGAGGACAAAGTCATACTCGATCAGCGTGCTGCCTATTTTAACGCCGTACTTTTCCGCTACTGCCGGGTCCTCTAGCCTCTTAGCGTCTACTACCAGTGAGTTCTTCACACCGAAGACGGCATCAGAACTCTCGTACGGGGAGTTTCTCAAATACAGAGCGCTAAATTTGCATGCGCAGGTTAACACTGACGATTGCGGCTAGGGCGGGGAAATCTATGTGGCTGTTACTCACGTTATCAGCGGGTCAAAGCCGGGCTTCGCGAACATGAAGTGCATGTGGCTCGGGCGGTAGGGGTGCCGCTTGAGGTACTGCAGCAATTTTCCGACGGGCCCGTCGTGCGGGATAGGATACGGAACGGGTACGATAGCCCGGAACCAGAAGTGCCCGTCATCGTCGCTTGTCAATATGGCCCGACCGTCCGGCGCGTCGCGGCCCGCGTACTGCACGTCGTAGAAGCCCTTCGAATCGGTCTCCCAGACGTCGACCTTGGCGCCGGTCACGGGCTTCCCGGCCTTGTCCCGGACGGTGCAGAGGACCAGACACTTGTCGCCGTCGGGGTCGCTGGATATGGCATTGCCATTGTCGACGTGGTGGGCGTCGTGCGTGTGGAAGGGCCCGAGGACTGTTCCGTCCGTCGCATCCTCTGGCTTAGGGTGGTCGACCGAGTCGACGAGGAGAGACACGCCGAGTATGTCACTCAGAAGAATGAATTCCTTTTGAGACCACACTTAGCTTTGCGTCTGGAAATAAACGCCAACCTCGCTCCCGAATACTCTCACCTGGCGGACATCGGTACAAGTCTGTCCCACGGCTGTAAGAAAGTGGATAGCCTTCATCCACTCGTCGGTGCTGAGCCGAGTTTCCCGCACGTAATCATGCATGTGCTCCACTAGCCTTTCCAGGAGGAACTTGGGCCTCCTATCCGGGCATTGGGAGTTGATGAGGTGGACATTCTGCGTGATGTTGTCGATGGTGAGATCTTTGGTCGGCGGCGCGACGATGTTGTCTTTGGAATCGTTGATTGCGGACATTTTGTCTGGGAAGGAGTGAATGATGAAGAAAAAAAGATTGAGATAATCACATCAACGCAGCAAGATTATCTGGAAGATGGGGGGAGATAATGACACGAGTAGAGCGGATGGCAAGTTTAAGGAGGCAAGGATAGGGCAGGGATCGAGGATCTGATAGACCTTGGTTAGACGCTAAGCTAGATATGAAATTCCACAAGTCTCAATTTGAACTAATCCTATGAGCGATAACTATTCGTCTCGCGGCGGCTTCAGTGCCAGCATTCAAGATGTCGCGCGAGAAGATGATGATCCGGAAGTGGACCGGGTACAGATCCGATCCGGCCCATTGCCGGGTCGCATCCGAACGAACAGTACCGGCATAATTCCCGGCCCCACACTTGTTCAATTACCCTAGATTTGTCAACGCTTACGGAGCCGTAGTACCTGCATTGCTTAGAATCCCCAATTAAAGCGTTTTTGTCGAACAGGCGTATATACGTCTTCTATAGGAATAGATCAAGTTTAACTCACCTCAAGGGAGACACTTAGTGCCGAATAGTACTAAAGGATCCCCTATCATCCGTCACTGAATTCTTCGACGACCTTGAAGCCTACCAGGACAAGAAAATAGAAATGCCTGTCTTCCAGGAGGAAGCGGGTGCGAACCGCGACAGCCGCATCTATCCCTGTCGCGCCCTACCACTACCACGACTAGCACCAAAGCCTGTTGAGAATGATGAATCCCTCGAACGGTACGAAGTCGTTATTATCGGTGTAAGTAATTCGTATATCTCCTATGCCAATGTTTCTTTGATGGAATGAATTCCAGGGAGGAAACAAAACGAAACTGACCCAAAGTCCTTTCTCTAGTCTGGTCCGGCCGGGCTGATGCTCACGCTCTTACTCGCACGATACGGCCTGGGAAGCTCCATCGCGTGTTTCGAAAGCAAGCCTGGCACGCTAAAGGCGGGCCAGGCTGACGGTCTGCAGCCGCGGACGCTCGAGGTCTTCCAGAGCCTCGGCCTCGTGCACGAGCTCGTCGAAGACGGATGCCACATGTCCGAGGTGGCCTTCTGGAACCCCAAGAGCGGCGGCGGCATTGAGCGCACCTCATTCGTCCCGGACATAGTCGTGCCCGCGAGGTATGACTTCGAGGCGACCATCCACCAGGGCAGGATTGAGCGCGTCCTAGGCGAGAACCTCGAGCTCTACGGCCCGGGCGCAATTCGCCGGTCGTCCGAGTTTGTCGATTTCATCATGGACGCGTCTAGCGATGCAGAGTACCCGCTGCGCATCCAGATCGACACCCCGTCCAGCGACGGGAGTAACGTGCGCAAGGTCGTCAGGGCGAAGCACCTCGTCGGCGCGGCATGGGCCTCGAGCTGAGGGGGGACACGACGGATCATATCTGGGGCGTCTTGGACTTCGTCGCCGACACCAACTTCCCCGACATCCGGAAGCGGTCCGCCATCCACTCCGACGCGGGATCCATCATGATCATCCCGCGAGAGCGCATTTCTTCGGGGGACTACCTCACTCGTCTATATGTCCAGGTCAAGGATGAGGTCCCCGCGCGCTACTTGGCCAACGGCGATACCAACGACGATAACATTGCCAAGGCCAAGTTGAAGGAGAGGAGGGCAGCCATCACAATGGAAAGTATCCTGGCCCAGGCGAAGCAAGTCTTTGCGCCTTATACCATCTCTATCAAGGAGGGTACTGTCGTAGATTGGTGGGCCGCGTATCAGATCGGGCAGAGACTGACGGACAAGTTTACCCTGAGGGATGAGTATGGACTAGAGAGAGTCTTCATCGTTGGCGACGGTATGTGTCTTTTTCTCTCAATGTGCGAAAATCTTCTTTTTTGCTGACAATTTGTGACAGCATGCCACACGCACAGCCCAAAGGCAGGCCAGGGCATGAACATCTCCATGATGGACTCATACAACCTCGCCTGGAAGTTGTCTCACAGCCTAAATGGCCTATCCCCCTCTCCTTCGACGGCCCGGCGGGAATCCGTACTCAGCACCTTTGAGCACGAGCGCCTCACGGTGGCTAGGCAACTCATCGAGTTCGACTCAAAGTTCTCGTCCATGTTCTCCGGCAAGATAGACTCGGCGGAATCCCTAGAGGGCCTCACCCACGAGGAATTCCTCAAAGCGTTTAGCGACGGCAGCGGCTTCACCAGCGGGTGCGGCGTCGAGTACCCTCCTAGTATCATCACCGACCGCGACACGGCGGGCGCGAAGAGTTGCGTTGAGGGGGATGACTATTTTGGCGGGGTCATCAGACCAGGCAGGAGGCTGCTCGACTCGGTTGTAAGGCGTTACGCGGACGCTAATATAAGGCATCTACAGGACGATTTCCCATCTACGGGCCGCTACAGGATACTCATCTTCACCACGCGCCAGCTCAAGACGCCGGAAAGTGTCTGCACACGCGCCCTGGAGACGATATGCCGGGATTTGATCCCGCTCTATCCCCGAGGTATGATCGAGTTGGTCGCTCTGCATCCGTTCGTCGAGCGGAGCTTCGAATGGGATGACGTGCCGGCGTGTCTCAAGGAATTTGCCGAAATGAGGCTGCACGGGCCGTCGGCGACTGGGTCATTATACTCCACATATGGCGTCAGCGAGGACAAGGGGGCCGTCGTCGTCGTGCGGCCAGATGGGTATGTTGCAACATGTAGAGCGCTGGACGAGGTCGAAACTCTTATCCCGTTCTTCGATGAATGTCTTGTTCGGGTGTCACCGGAGAAACCACACGCGGGGCTTGGTCTACGTAGTCGGGACCATGAGTGAGTGGAGAAATACCGGTCAATGGGGCGAGGATATATATACTTGAACATAATGTCGCCCATTCGCGTATCAACGCCGCTCTCATCCACAGCGCTAACTTTTCCGGTTGCCTCTGGCGAAGCCGAAGAGAAGATGCGAGAAGGGAGAAAAACAGAAATTGCGTAAATCAATGGACGCATCAACGACGAAACGAGAACAGAAGGCTTGTTGCTGCGTCACGGAATGGAAGGTATCTTGTCGTGGGAGCGAGTAGAGTAAGGGGATCATGGACTGGACATGGCCATCTCGGTTAATAACGTTAGTCTCGGCCAAGAGGAGACTGCTTATACGTAGCAGATCTACGAGGAAGCCAACACAATTACGTGTTCGTACTTAGTGGGTCTACTCTTACTGTAGTGTACATCTCTATTGGCTTCTTCCTTGCCTTCTCCATTGTTCCGGGTTAGCCGATTGACTTGAGTGCGGGGTATGTGGAGACAGTCTTCCTCCCTCGCAGACTTAACTGCCGTCTTCCGCTCGGACCGGGACAGAAAACAAAAACGGGGCCTTCTTTGGAACCCACAACTAAACTACCCTACCCACCCGTTCCAAGTCATTCCCGTCGCCAGTCGTTCAGCTGCCGTCACAAACTTTCCCAAGCTATGTCTCGACCAAAAGTCCGCGCACACGAGCGGAGGAGGGTCTCTCGAGCCTGTGATGTCTGCAGGAGGCGCAAGGAGAGGTGCGACGGCAAGTTGCCATGCGTTCACTGCGCGTCGCGCAGCGGGGGCGCAGACTGTCACTATTCACCGGGCGTGGCACGCAGGTCTGGCTCCATAGCATCCGGGACTAACCAATCGGCGGCACCGTCAGCAGTCCCGCGAGATTCGATTGCCTCGTCGGGGTCGCTTAGCGACGTCGAAGTCATTCTCGGCTACTCACCTCTGTCGCCCACTAAGACCGACGCGGCGAGCTCGGACTCTGCCCCGATTCCAAGGCAGCCAAGGATGCTACGGGACGGGAGAGGAAAATCTTGTCAGTTACCGCGCCTCATGCGCACAACCTTGCGTCGTGAGCACCACTGACTTGCGACGCAGTCTATATCGGGGAGTCGGCTTCTCTCTCGTACCTTCACATCGTTAGACGCTGCGTGGCGGACTCCGTCGGCTCATGCGTCTTCTCTACCGATCCCCTACATCATCAGATGTACGAAAAGGAAGTGGAGAGGCCTCTAGGGGCCCATATGCAGCCCGAGTCGCAACCCGAAGAGCTCGGGTGGTATCTTGATCTCGCGGAGCAGTATCAGCTCGCAGTCAGCGGAATCCTCGACCTATTTGACCCCTCATGGCTGGAAGCGAATATCCCCCCATGGATAGCCGACCCGAGCCGGGCCGACAGGCCGGAGTCGCCCATCATCTTTCTCGTCCTGGCCATCGGTGCCCTGACCAGCGCGTCAAGCAGCCGACAAGAGCTCATCGCCGAGTCCCACTTCAATTACGGCCGCCAGCTGGCCTTCACCTACCTCGTGGACGAGCCGAGCCTGGTGACTGTGCAGGCCTTCTGCCTGATATCGTACTACATGATCGCGTCCTGCCGGCGCAACGGCGCCTTCACACATCTCGGAATTGCCGCGCGGGCCGCTTACGCGCTCGGGATACATAGACACGAGACAAACAGCGCCTTCATCCGCGAGGCGGGGATCGAGAGGGAGCGTGCCTGGAAATCGCTAAGGGTTTGCGACTTGTTCCTCAGCGCGTCGATGGGGCGACCCCCGGCGACTTCGGAGACTGATTGCAACATCACGGGGGAGCTTTTCGGGCCGACCAAGGATAGAGCCAACTCATCCGTCTCTTGTCAGGTGTCATCCGCCATCTTTAGGATATGTCTCATCTTTGAGCGGATTCTCGTCGAAGTGTACTCCAAGAAAGCCGTGTCGCTCAGTCTGGCGTCGAGCATATCCCAGCAGCACCGGCAGTGGGCGACGGAGCTTCCGTCTATCCTCAAGATCGACGGCCTATCTGAGGACGAGCCCATCGGACACGCGACCACGCAGAAGGTGGGGATCCGCGTCGTCAAAATCGCCTACTACCACACCATCATCCTCCTATCGCGGCCCTTCCTATCCATCCATGTCGGCGCCCGCCAGAACCAGAGTCAGGCCGACCGCAGGAACAGCGCGAGCAGTCCCGCCATCCCCGACAGTATCACGACATACGCGGACGCGTGCGTCGACTCGGCCATCAAAAGCATCGACCTCGCCGCCGAGATCACCGGCGACGCGCCCATGCCCAAGCGCCAGCCTATCACCATCAACAGCGTCTTTATCTCCGCCCTGGCCCTGGGCCACGCGTACCTCGGAGACTACGACCAGCGGGGGTGGCCCATCGGGCAGTCGCTGGACTCGGCGATATCCATCCTAAGTCATTGTAGTCCCGGCAACCCCCAGTCGGTGCGGTACCACGACATCTGCTGTCACCTCCGGGACGCGGTCGCGCTCTATGCGAAGAGGCGGGTTGACGCCTTTCTACGGTCGACGACGCAGAATGTGAAAAATGTCTTTGGTGACATCCAGGAGGAGGATTATGGTCAGGAAATCCGAGCACACCCACTCCACGCAGCACCCGGAGACTTTCGTGAAGACCAGTGCCAGGAACCGGAAAACCAGGCCACCACCTATGGTTCGACGCAAGGGAACTTCTCCCCTGAATCTATGGTGACGGCAGAGGAGCAGCTGCTTCACTTTACCGACGGTGCGCAGGATCTAGAAAAAGCCGCATCAGCCTTTCACCCCAACCGGCATGTCAACTACCTTTCGCCTATGACTATGCATGACTTTACCTTTACTGAAGACGTACCACTCTTCTCTCTGATGGGCGGCGGGATGGAGATGGGAATATATCCGGCCAATTAGAGACGACATGGCGTCTGTACGGGCCGGGTGAACAGGGGTTGTAATGTAAGATAATGATAGCAATACACTATAGATGTTTGAAGGATCGATGCAACGGCAGATTGAGTTCCATGGTTTTATGAACCATTAGAGTTACGTCTCGCATAGTGAAGGGGTGAAGTGACCATCACCAAGGGCACCGAGAATCGTTCAGCTGGGCATCACCTCAGCAAAATGCTATGACGTCGGATCCCGAAGTGGCTTGTAGCTCCTCGCCTGGGGGACGCTATGGACATATGGTTCTCTTAGTCCGGAAGGTCTCTCCTCTGTGTACATAAATTAGGTGGGTTTACCCATCGCTGCTTCTTCTCAGGCGCTAGCTTGAGGTCGTCTGAATCTATCAGAATAACGTCAGTCAGGCCCCCTAGAAGCACATTCAATTCGACAGTGACTTACTGGTCTTGATGTCGAAGACACCGCCCCAATCCTCGTGGCCAAGTTGATCTCTCCAGGTTCGATTGGCGCTTATAAGAAGAGATACGTTCTCATTCCACACTTTCTTCCCGTCCTGCATCAGCGGTTCACCTGACTCAGAGTCATACTCTGTTTTTCGGTAGAACTGCGAAGCAAAGTCGACTAGTCTACCCTAGTCGGCCGGGCCGGTGCGGCAGGCGAGCTCGGTGAGAACGTCTGCGACACACTCGGGTAGTATACCGGCTGGGTCAGGTTTTCCTGGGTTGGTTAGATTTAAAAAGGTCTATTTACTACAAGGAGAGCATGCCTCTGTTTGTCGCGACTTCGGCCATGATCAGTTCGTGGACCTGGTGGAGAGCATCGCTTGATGTAAACGCTCTCGTCGGCTGCTCTGTGAGCTTGCAGAGGGTCTGGAAAACTTTTGAGCTTTCGAAAGCTTCCCACGAAAAGCCGCCCATTGTGAAGTGCCCGATAGGGTCAAGTTGTCGAAACGCGAGGCAGTGCCGTTAGGGGATAGATGGAGTTTAAGCATTGCCTGAGGTTGAATGCTATTTATATGCAGGAGGACGGGTCTATGCCAAGGGGGTCCACGCGGCGCAGACGCGTTCCATTGTCAAATTTTACATCATTCGAATCCCCGCATCTCCAGCTTTCCGGGAGGGAAATCAATCTCCACCGCGCGGAGGCTAGGCGCACGCCGTCATAGAGCCGGGAAGGACTCTGCAGATTGACGACTGTGAAAGTGACCACTAGGGCAAAATACGAGCAACATGCCACTCTGTGATTTTAGCCCTGAAATAGTCCTTATCTTGTAATCTGACACCGCGGCCTCCCTTTTGATACAATACGTCCATCAAGGGATCGAGGCTATCCAAGCCAACCCCTCTGCCCACAGTCGGAGAGGAGCCAGGAGAACAGTTTATCGACGACAACCAAAAACGAGAAAACAAAATGAAGATCTCGCATTATATGATATACTTCTGAAGTTGTGCGCGTCCTCTTTTCATATCCAGCGGCATCTGACATCATTTCTAGGTGGCCACCAGTAATCGGAGATAGGTCGGACAGGTTGGAAACCACACAACTGGCAAGGTCCATGGCTATAGGTACCAAAATATACAAGGATACGAACGCTCATACCAGAACATCGTGAGTGGCATGGATGTCGGATGATGGAAGTGCTCGAGGTAGCAGGAGCCGAATCCCGTTTAGATATATGGCTGCCTGACTCATGTTAGCTCAACATATGCCGACTAATTATCTTGGCTCCACCGAATGAGGTGATTGCGCGGGATTGGGGTTCGCGGCGACGGATCTCTGACCCTCGCATTTACGGGCTCCTCGATATCGCCTTACCTTACTCATCCAGGTCTCCCGCAACGGCTTGGAGTGGATCTGCTGAAGCCAGTTCGGCCGCGCCAGGATCGCGAGGTAACAGTGGCGGCGTCGCCAAGACAATCGATCCACGCCTCTACTGTCTCCTACGGTGTCCTCGGTATAGTCTATTCCCAGCGTGGGTACGGTTGCCATGTAAATGTTCTACGTAGGGGTTCATACCTCGTTCTCTTTCAAAGCCCACGCATACACTACCAGGCCAATCATATAATACAAGCCAGATTGATAGGTCTAATATATGAGAATAGCGGGTATGGAAATAACGGGAGTTATAGCAAATCGGAAAACGATACTACGGTAATAACCAGAGCCTACTATGCATCTAAACAGCCATTCTAACAAGCATATAAAGAGGCCGAGTAATAGGTCAATAACCTGCAGGTACGGGTACGGTCGAGTCGGCTTATCTAGAACTGATGTAGCAAAGTCGAAGGATATTTCGGGTTGAAAAAGCCGATCAGGGCACCGATGCATTGGTCTGGGTGATAGAGGTTAGCTCTTGCCAAACGTGCTATTGGAGTCGGAATGTCTCCAAACAACCGAACATCGAAGCGGTGTTCAAACTTCTCCGGGGCTTAACTATCGCCAGACATACACGCAGCCGCAGTCAGTATCACGAGCCCAGCCAAGTCAGCTTTCCTAAGTCTTCCCATCGTTAGCGCGGGAATCCGGGGCCATTGAGTATATATAGGTTGTGTGACGCCGTAATCCTGACTTCACAGTTCCATACATAAGGTCGCGCTGAATTCCTTCGTTGAGAGCTACAATCTTTGGTTCTACGCCCGCTGAAATTGATGCAATGACGCGATTCCGTCTGCGACGCGTAGAATATATGTATTTTGGCTTTGGAAGCCTGTATATTAGTGTTGTGGGTATTTTCGATTATGGTGTTGAAAGAGGGAAAAACTCGCGACGCGCGAAAACGAGCGTTGCTGGCAAGCGGTAAGGGTGGTATCAAGCGGCCTTTTGTCCTCGGCTGTCCTGGCTGATCCGTACACACACACTCACACATCGACACACTTACATATACACACGAGCGCACGCGCCCTCACAACCTTGCGTTTTACGGTTGCGTGTCAAAGGAGCCGTGTATTCCTGTCTCCTTTTTAGGAGGATAGTCCCCCCCTTTTATAACATACCAGGAAATGAGGTGAACCCCTTGTTTCAGGACTATGACAATCTGACATCTGCGGAATGTACGAAACTGAAGGTCCAATAACACCATCTACCCATTTATCATTGAATCTAAAGTTCACATCCAAATGACGCATCGCGACAACTGGGGGACGTTGGAGAGACAGTATAACGTGAAGAGGGTGCAGCTAGTCTCATGGAACAGCAACTCACAGTGCTTGTTCATCGAGCGATGGCGGTATACTACCGTCTGTGTCGGGTATGTCAAGTGCAGCACCGCTGACTCGTAGGGAACGTAACGGGGACTTTCTCACTAACACGTAGTTGTTAGTGCACCGGGAGGCCGACTGGATCTTGAGCCGCCGCCAGAGCCGACTCGGTCCCGACTCCGCCGAATGCGGATCCTAATTCGAACGAGCGATATGCTTCTTGGTATACTGTAAGTCCTTAGAAAAAAGGATCCTCTATATCATTGTCTGGGATATATATGCTAACCGTGTCTTGTCGCCAGATTATTAATAGAGACTACTATGATAAGATTGCAAACGACGCAAGCCTGGCCATGGACGACTTCTACTTCCTCAACCAGGGCCTCGACAAGAGCTGCTCTAACCTCGAGCTAGGCACCGCGTACTATGTCAGGCCGGTAGGCGACATTACCATGTACTCGGGGTACGAGGTCGAGGGCCCGTCCACGAGCTTCGCGCGCCCGCCCACCTCGACCGTCTCCGTGGCCATACCTACCGAAACTCTGCGCCCGCGCGCGCCGGGCACGCTCGACTCGTGCGAGACATATATCAACGCCGTCGACAGGCTGGCCATGGAGGAGGCGTTTGGTCCCCGGCCGTCGTTTGCCGACTTCAACAGGTGTACGTCGTTTGCCGCCGACTACTAGGTCCGCATCGCCGACCTAGGGGAGTAGAACCCGAGTCTCTCGGACGAGGAATGCATGTTTGAGCAGGACTACAGTACAGCTACTGCGTCGTCAAGGGGCAGCCAGGTTTGCCCCCCCCCCAAGTCTCCTCTTTTACAGAGTGCATTCAGTGTCACTGACAAACAGTATTAGCCATTACCACTTCAGCGCCGCAGCCGCCGTCTTTGACGACGACTGATGGTGATACTATGTAGTTCGACGACTCTAGTTGTGGTTCCGGAAAACACTCAGCCCGGCACCATCAAGGACTGTAAGAGTTTCCACGTTGTCGGGGAAGACGACGGGGCATGTGACGGCATTATCGCAATATACAGCCTTAGCCGCGACGACTTTTATAACTGGAATCCTAAGGTGGGTGATGACTGTATAGCCCTATGGCTAGGCTACTATGTCTGCGTTGGGGTTTAGACTATTTTTCTTTGCCCCTCCTTTTTTGGATTTAAATATAATACGGCTTTTATTCTTTACTACTCGTTTTTTAAAAAAATAAAAGAGAGCAAAGTTCAAATTTTATATTACTAGACACGTTCTATAGAGGCATGCGCATGCCATTGGTATGTGGCACACCCGGAGGCCTTTCGTAGCACTGATAGTCGTCTATTAACTCCTGGGAATGGAGCCTATCATAGAGAGTCGGAAGAAGCTCGACGTTGCTATACACCCAGCCCGGAAAGTACCGCGTACAGCCCTCGACTGGCTCATACCCATCCCGACCCTCACCGTCAGGCTCGCAGTCTGTATCGATAACGGCGCAGATAACAAAAGGCGGCATCTCCCTCTGGTGACCACCCTGCTCACGCTCGCGGTCCCACTTCTCGCGCGCCAGCAGCGTGTCGAGGCACGCCTGGTCCACGTACACGCAGTAGTTAAACCTAGGCATCATCTTGCCGAAGAAGGTCGCCGACCCAGGCCCTCCGTTCTCGGTCTGGCGGTCTCTCTCGGCCTGTTCGGCGAAGAGGGATCTTATATGGGGTTTCGACGCGCCGTCGAGCTGCGGGTCCTCGACGACCTGGATCTCGAGGTATTTCTCAAGGAGGAACTGCTGGCCGTGGAAGTCGAGGGTGGCAATGGTCTGGTCCTTGATGTACTGGACGTAGCGGACCCAGGCCTCGTGGTCCGAGTAGGTGCAACGGTAGACGACGAAGCCCCATTTGTGGTGGCCCGTCTGCTGCATGCCCTGGATGATGCGGCCGAACTTATGGTCGCGGACATTGAAATAATTAATCTGCTCGTGCTCTTCTAGTGTCCATCCTTGATAGCCGCCGCTCATCTTTTTTTATTCTTTTTCCTTTCTTTTTTATTTATTTTTGCGAGTAGTAGATAGACGTTTTAGGGTAGTCTTTGTTATAGTTATTGCGTGGAGAGGAGAAATAGAATAAGAGATAAAATGAGAGAGGGGATAAGAGATGGAAGGAGAGAGAAAAAAGAGCAAATATAGTGTTCTTATCAGATAAGTACTACAGTGGGGCACGGAAAACACTGCTAATTTCCGTCATGCTATGGTATCGACTCCATAAATTTAGTAGTAACTGGTCACTGAACCACTAAATTTCGAGCAGGATATAGCTAGAGAACGTCCCAGGAAACAGGAATCAGGGGCGGACGCGCGAATACGTCGCCTACGGTCGACGTAACATAACAGGTTACGTACTGCTTTCTACAATAGACGGTTCGAACCGTATGGTGATCTACATCCGGTCAGTGAGCCACCTTGATTTGAGCGACTATGGAGTGGCGTACGAGGTGCGGTGCGGTGGTTGAGGGGACGGACTAACACGAAGGACGGTTTGCTGCGCGGAGGGATTGAACCTGCGTGGGCTCTGTCGCCCCACACGTCTTAAATGGGTTATGGGTTTACTTTCGTACCTGTTATATACCTCTTAGAGTCGTTTCAATGATACATTGCTATACCTAGTGTACCTATAGATCCAAGCGAACGATTTCTTGAGCCATGATCTATTGACAAGGCAGGTTTTGTTCATTCGAACAAGGACCCTTTCTTGGCCACTCCTATTTCCCTATCTCCTCTTAGATACACCATATGTCCTCCTCACTCTCCCACGTTCTGGGTATGGCTCTTTATGGCCGTCTTTCTATCTCTGTTGGCGTTTTCAAGCTCA
This sequence comes from Scopulariopsis brevicaulis, assembly GCA_017657125.1. Classification (NCBI taxonomy): domain Eukaryota; kingdom Fungi; phylum Ascomycota; class Sordariomycetes; order Microascales; family Microascaceae; genus Scopulariopsis; species Scopulariopsis brevicaulis. The sequence goes on from JAGFNX010000011.1 coordinate 28,350, forward strand.
ACTCCCTTGCCCTCCGCATGGGCCTTCTTGACATGCTCGGGGACGATGACACTGTCCTCTATGAAATAGTTGGTCTCAGTGACATGGGCCATAGCAATGTAGAACAACAGCATCAGACGAGGCCGTAAGTGCCATACTGAAACACAACTTGAACTGTATACGATCCCCCATTGCCGTCGATCAAGAAGTTGATCATGATGCCAAAGGCGTTCACTCCACGGAATATGCCAGCATATCTCGCGACGCGTTCGGGATCGTTCGCCATGGAGGTGATAAGGTATTGAATGCAGGCCTGGTAGGTGCTGGAGTAAAAATGGCGTTAGCCGACTCTGCACGGTCGCAGCGTTGGAAAAGGACGTATCTCACCTATATATAGAGGCGTAAATAATATAGACAACAAAGCCGGCGGCAAAGTCGGGGTCGATCCAGTCCATCATTGGACCTGGGACCCTGCGGTCAATATCCTTCTGGACAACCCAGGCGGTTTGTGCGGAGAATCCGGCGACAAATGTGGCTGCCACAACGACCAGACCCAGCAGGGCCCTTGCCTTGCGGCTTCCCTTGCTCTTGTCCAGGATAAAAACCATGACGACACAAGAGGGGACCTGTATGAGGCTATAGGCAAAGCTGTTTAGGGATAGGGTCCGCAGATTGTACCAGTATCCATTTAGTGAACTTAGACACGTCAGCGCAGTCTCAGAGCTGGCGATGGCCAGGAACAACATAAGGAACTTTCAGTCAGTGAAGACCTTGCGGAGGCCCTTCAAACCCGGCTGCTTAAAGACGGCAATGTGGGTGCCATCCGCACGCGTAACACAGGAGGGTTTGACGATGATGGTGAGGGAGACCACAACGGGCATGATCTGGATAATGATGAAGGCGATGTAGATAACGTTTGGGGCTCCCTCGGCCACTTGGTAACTCTGCATATTGATCAACAGGGCTACAAGCGAGCCCAAAACTAGCTCCTGTTTGGAACATGGCCCATTGCGTCCCGACGTAGCGAGCCTTGTCTTTCTCTTCCGAGTAAGGGTAGGCGATATACCCGACGCCGGACCGTAGCATCGCCGCTGAGAAGCCCTCGGCGGCCCCGCCCAAGTAGGCGAGCCATGTGTAGCCGGTTCGGTCAAAGTACCACAGTCCCGTTATTCCAATGTGTCAGCGGCCTGTAGGGGGGAACAGGCTCGTCCCCATGACAGGGGTCGTAGGAGAGGGGACCCCACCCGTGTAAAGGCTGTACCCGATGGAACCGAGAAAGATCGTGACGCTGGGCCCGGTGATATTGAGCACAGTCCCGCCGAACCACCCAAAGGTAAAATTAAAGAGCAGTCCCCGGTACGGGTCCCTACCCCGAAGCCTAACCCAGATCCCTTTCCTCCTCTCCTCATAGACCCGAACCAATGCCCGGACTGTATTGGCGACGAGCGCATGACCCTACAGGAACGCACGTTTCGATATTGTCGCCCCACTATCAGAAATGACCACTTTGACGATGCTCACCTGGAAGAGCGGGAGCGCATCGAGCAGTGCGGCGAGCCGATAAGGTGTCACCACCCTAAGTGCAGGGATATAAAGTTCCAGCACCTAGACCATTTCAGGAACCACGTCCAGACGGTCCACGGAATGCCGCTCAGGTCCTCTGATCAAGTCAAGCGGAGACGAGAAGGGAAGCTCAAGCGCCGCCAGATGATTCGGGAAAGGAGGAACGGGGAGAGCGAGCTTATACTATGCCAAGGATAGAGCAGCGAGAGATGCCATATGGATGGTGTGCTATGTAGAGCGGTTCCGTGAGCTTAGTACTCCTGTGTAATGCATTTGTAGGACCTGATTATTGAAATCGTGAAATCTACCTTGCGCAGAGGGAACCGGCTGAGCTTGGTGATCACGTTTCCTTCGACGCACCTACTGGATTGTCTGCTTGATATGTGACGTCCATGTAGTCCTGGGATTTCGTATGATTTCGACGGATCGCTGCCGATCTGGAGTCTACTGGTGGTCTGGGATGACGTCAGTCAGCGCTGTGAAATTCGCTGCCAGCTGCCAGTAGACCCCGTGCTGCCAGTAGAGGCTATGACGTCAATTTAAACTACGCTTCAGCAGTAGAGACTCTGACGTCACCATAAACTATGCTGCCAGTAGACGCGTTGTGGGGACCACCTTCTAAAAATAGACGTCTGGGCTGTCGCCTACTTCACGAGAATCGGTGGGTGCTCAGGCAAGAAGGATGGGAATAATACAGCTAAGTGCGAAATCGGCTTCCTCTTTTTCCCACTCTTAAAGAATGTTTCGGACGCACGAACCAGCTGAATACAGTGTATGCTACGACCCGGTACCTTGCCGGAACTTTTCGTGTTTAGACGGATATATAATTTTCCGAACCTCGAACCTCCCAAACTCAGAATCAGGCAGCAAGGCAGGCTGAACAGCACTCACTCACAGAAATCGCGCTCCAAAGGTCGATATTCTTATTATCACAGCCAGAGAGAATAAAGAATCAATAGATATCACCCTTAGACAGCCTATGTGGATGATCCGGACTTAACACTCGTTGCTGAAGAGTCGAGCAAGTCTGTAATAAACGTAGAGCATCCCCGTGGGGACTCATATTCTTCAAAGTAAAAACGAGATTTATCGTCAGCGTGTCGGGATGATCGGCCCCGAGCTTCGTCTTGCTCGTCTCCATCACCTGCACAATCAGCCTCTCGACTTCCTCCCACCGGCCATGGTTCCAAAGCGTTGACGGCGGGTTGTCCATGCCGGCCAGCGTATCGGGATACACTGCCCACTAGCGTCTCTAGCTTTCATCACTCGCACCTCTAGCGGTTCGGCCTACCCATCAGCCTTGCCTTTGGTAGACCGACGCCAGGCTGGTTAATATCACGGAAGACATCGACAATTGCCTTTCAACGATCTTCCAAGTGAAAGTATACCGCTGTCATGCCACAAGTCATGATGGCAATAAGAAACTGCCCGACTCCAAATCCCTGCTCCTGCGTCTTGGCAAGCCCGACAAGTAGACAGGACACAAGGAACGCAGCGGCAATCCCTAGTGCTAAGACGAGACTCAGGCCCGCCTGGTTCGGACCTTCCAAGATGTGCACTCCCCAGCCAATGATGGCATCGCTAGCATCCGGATTCCCAGCCGACCGTCGCACTTGATCTAGGATGCTGGTATTGAGCTTCTTGGGCAGCCGCTGGAACCAGGTGTCCGGCGAATGCTCGTCCCAGGAGCTCCTACGAGCCCTGTTGAGAAAATGAAGGAAGATATGGGGCGGCATCAGAGTCTTGGGGCACCGGTAATGGTACCGCTCTAAGTCAACCTCCTCCTGTGGTGGGTATTCCCTGGGCTTCTCATGGATTCCAGCCAGGTCATCGTATGTTTGATCAACAGAGAACTGTTACGAAGATTTACTATTAGTAACGTATTGTTGTCGAGACAAAGTATGGTGGCCATAATTAACCTCGAGGGCTCACCATCACGAAGTGTACATCTCGAGGTTTTAGAAAAATCTTCCGGATGCCATATCCTCGGGTATGACGGTATCGGTCCCAGATCTGGTTGAAGAGGTCACGGTCTGACGCTACTAAGGCCAAGTCGATCTCCTTGAGTCGCACCGCGTGGTTTCCAGTGTTGATGCAGACTTCGAAAAACTGTTTCTTCTGGGAGGTAACCTGCGATGGTCGAGATACGACGGAAATTATATTACCGACGTGAGTGCCTGATGAATATCGCTCGAGACCATACAACGGGCTGTTCGTGCTGCTATTGCCTTGATGCAGAGTTGCGGTTCCGAGATTTCTTGGCGTCGGGTCCCATGTCCCTGGACAGCGTTCTTGTCTCCCTGCGCCGGAACCAACGGGGCTTCTCTCCTGGATACCTATTGGCAAGCGACCCGTGCTCTTCGGAAGGTTGACGTAGACTCTCCTATACGCTTTTCGATTCTGGTGAGTGATCTCGATAACACGTGGGATATGATGCAGCTCCTCTAGCAGCCCCTGCAAGGCATCAGGATCCGAGTTGTCGAAATCGGCCCATAGCGGAGTGCCGCATGACTAGAAACAAGTTAGCGAATAGGCCTGCATCCTGTCCAATAACCTAAAACGCTTGGGAGAACTCACACAGCGCCACCTGAGGCGTCTGTAACCCTGCTTGACCGGAGGCGCGAAGATGTCAACTACGCCGCAAAGGATGTCACACCAAAAATACATTAAAGAATTAAGGGTGTCTCCAAGGCTCCCCCGCCAGGCAGCGTCGGCGTGCAACTCCATGTCTCCACTCGCAGTAGCTTCCTCCATTTCCCAGTCTTTCGAGAGCTGCGGATTGTCCGAGCCGGCCTCCTTCAGAACGGATTCGTTAGACATGGGCTCCAGACGTGTGGGTGGAGTTTGTTCTCCAGTTGGTTCCTCATTGTAAGTCAAACCTACTGAATCCTGGAGGTGGATATCTGTGATTATATGAACAGTTGGGTCGACTTCGGCGTCTGTTCGCTTTTCATCCACTTTGAGCCAGGACTTCATGTCTGCAATAAGAGAGTTGAAAGGCCCGGTTGATAGAATAAACTCCCTGAGGTCTCCGATTAATTCGAATGTCCTGTAATCTTCGAGCTCCGAAATGTCGTCGCGAGCCTCATTCTGTGACTGGTCTTCCGTTGCCAGTAGCGCGTCGCTGGAATATCCGTCTTGCCTTGGATCGCCACCTCTCTTCTCATCACCTTGAGCTTTGATGGCAGCTAACTCATTCTCGAGTGTCTGCTTAGAGGGGCCTTCCTCTAATTGAACTGCTTCGTTTCGCGAAACTATCGTCCGTCGTATCTCGTCCGACACCCGGCCCGCCATTGATTCTATGAAAGTTGCAGCTTTTGTCTCGAGATAATCTCCTGCCGCCTTCTTCAGGCCCTTGGCATAGGCCTTTAGGAAGCCCTTGAGGTGTGCGCGGCATTTCTTCTCGTCAACCGTAGAAATGGCAGTAGCATATAGAGATCTCAGATCGGGGTGGCTGAGAAGAGCGCCGGCAACCTCCTTGATACCGCTATACTGTATTCCAGGTGTGCCTGGGGATGAGTTTGTTATTGCAAGTGACCCACTCTCCGAGAAAATACTGTCGAGGTCAGTCTCGCGGTCGGATGCTCCGTCAGAGGCAGGATAGATGTTCGCCGAACGTAAATTTGCCTGAGTGGTGGGAATCGCCTGTCGGTCCTTGCAACCGTCGAGTCCTTCGCCAACAAGCATCTTGGATGTCGGATTGGGATCGAAGAGGTGTGGGAGACGTTCCTCGTCTGCAGCGAACGACGACTGGATCTGATCGATGTACTGGGAAAGCTGGAGACCGAGCTGGAGACCCTTCTCTGTGCTCAGGCGTTCGTCTTCCATGCGTTTGACGATCGCCATGTCCGGGTCACCGCCAAGATTCTCGCTAGGGGCGAGAGTCTCGAGCTTCTGTTGGATATTGTCAAGGTAGGCCTCGAGATCAATAGTTGTAGTTTCGATCAAACTTCGACAGGATTGTATAGCCTCGACGGAGATAGTAGATGTGCGGCTAGACAACATGAACAATTAGCCGAGTGTAATAGACTATAAGCGAAGAGACTTACAGGGTCGCGAAGCTGAGAGCGACGTTGATAGTAGCCTTGTACCCAATGAGCTGCTGCCTGAAGGCGTCGACACTGCCACCGCCCTTGTACGTGAACCTGGCCCAGTCGCGGAAACTTGTGCGGTCTCTGCCAGATCGCGCGCTATATTTCAGCAGCTCCCCTTCGAAGTCATCACAGGCATGACTGCACTGCTCTAACGTTACTTTGAGGGCCGAAAGGTCCATGTCAACGTTAATGCCAGCTGTCTGGGACAGTTTCTGCAGAACCGCGTTCAGCGCGGCTAGTTCAGCCAGGAGCTCTCGGACTTGTCGGGGATGGGGTTGAAGGGATTGGATCGTCTCGTAAAGCTTGGTGCCGGACTTAAAGGCGAACACCGTAAACGCAAGAAGACCTGATGCGAGTCCAACTGGCTCGGCCATTTCGTTAGATAATTGAAAGTCTATAGGTCTCAAGAAATCTGCTTCGGAGTAGAGAGACGACGGTCGACTAGTGTTAGATATGTTTAGAGTCGACGAGTGTCGTAGCCACATCCAACGAGTGACTGCTGTTCATCCTAGCCACAGCAGCAGGCTGCGGGGAAGGCGTGGCGATGCGATGTTCTTAGACAGTACCTGATTTGTCCTAACGGCGGTTCAGCTTATCTCAGCAGGCGCCGAGTCTCGGCGCCGCCTAGATCCGCACCCGGATGCGGATTTAGAATTACCGCACCCGGGTGCGACAATTATATAATCCATTATGTCAGCCTGGCACCTAATAGGTTCACGTCTACAAAGTACGCTCCTTCTAAGCCCGCGATATCTCAACTCTAACGTCACTATAGACGCTGTGCTGCCAATAGTCTTCTACCAGCGCCAGGGGTTAGGGTTACCAAGGCGGCAGCGCGGGGGGGCGGCGCGCGGCAGGGCGGCGGCGCAGACGCGCCACGCAGATGCAAATCTCCTAAAAATATCCATAAATACCGCTACGACTAGGCGACCATATATCTAAAGAGGTAATATATATTTTCGCATACTACGAATTGATATTTGACATATACTATAATTTCTATCTCGTGGGTACTATTCGACGCACTAACCATGGCAGAAAGCGAAGATTACGAATTAAGAAGGCGGTTATACGTCGACCCCTCTTATTCCTAACCCCTATGTCCGCGAAATTCATAATTAGCCGGCTGGTATGCCCTACCTATCCGCAAAAATCGTGATTAGCCAGCTATCGATAACCCCTATATCCGCGAAATTCATAATTGGCTAGCTAGTTCTCTATGTCCGCGAAGTTTATAATTAGCTAGCTACGATAAACCCTAAGGTCCGCGATATTCGCGACTAGCCGGCTAGCCACTACTAGCCCTAGTATTCCTAAGGTACGTACGGCCAAGCCTACACGTCCCGCCGCGCATATAGTAGTCTGCCTGTAGGTTTGGAGGGCCCTCTCGCAGGCACTTTAGACCCTTATGCGTAGGGTGCCCTCGCGCCCCTAGATCTGAAGTGCCCTATTTAGACCCTCGTGCGTAGGGTGCCCTCGCGCCCCTAGATCTGAAGTGCCCTATTCAGACCCTCGTGCGTAGGGTGTCCTCGCGCCCCTAGATCTAAATTACCCCGGCCGTATAGCTCTATAAGGGAGGAGTATACTAGTAGACGGTAGATACCTAGGTAAAGATTAGGCACTATAATGAAATAACATAGCAGATAGACCCTAAAAGATCCGGCCATAGCAAGGACTATAGTCTCTCCTAAAACTACATGACGTAATACACCCCGATCAGGGCTAGAAGGCACCTTAAGCCTAGACTAATCTATACCTATATTGTCAGAGCCGGGTTGTAGTATAGTCGTCAAGGTGAGGTGAGGAGGTCAGCAGAGAGGCGGACGCTGGCCCGCCGGTGATCCGAAGGTGGCCAGTAAGTCAAGTTGGATGTTGCATTATAAAACTACTGATTCTTGTCCTCCTAAGTTTCTGGACTTCCTGGGTATTCTCTTATACCCGACTATAATTACGGTGGGTCAGGTGCGTGGCGGCAGGCCGCCCGCACCTGTGCCCATGTGACTTGACACGTGAGCGCCCCGACATTTTGTCCTGACATCATCCCCCCCCTTGAGTGTTCACCTCCGGGGAACAATCCGGGACTCAACATCGTGACGGCCGTAGGTCCGCAGCCAGCCCACGGGTGAGCCCATCCGATGCTCTGCTTATTTGCCCTGCGTGCCCAGAACCGTTTTCCATCCCCCCCTCATGCCGTCCTATTGCTTCCGCCCTGCTTATCTCGTCTCCCATCCTACGCTTCTTCCCCCTGAATCGCAGTGCGATCACTTTCCCGGCCACCCTTGTTTTGTCGCCGTCGACTCGGTGCTGGCTGGTGTCACGGTACCGGTGTGTCTCCTGAACGCGATCAATTGTCAATCAATTCCTGTCGGCGGGTTTTTCGTCCCCAGGTGCCATCGTCGATTAATTCCCAGTTGGTCGACTGCGGCTCCGCGGCTGTATACCGTGATCCCCCTCGATTGCATCGTGATGCGATTACCCCTGCGGCGGGATCAATTGTTCGGGGTCATCCTGCTTGCTGCATCGCATGTTCTCAACCGTAGGTCCGTAGCGTGCGCCTCCCCTTCGTGCTCCACGTCCTCGTGGTGCTGGATCAATTGACATGGCGTATTGTTGTGATGCCAATTGACGGGAACGCGTCAAGGCAGCATCGTGGCGACCGCCAGGCAACGGGGTGATTAGGGTCGCTGCCCACGAGCATAAATAATTCCCCCCGTCATGGAATTTTTGTTTTCCTCCCCAAGACCATCACCAACTTCGTGAGTCCTCCTTGCAATGCAGCTGCGCCTCCGCAGGCATGCAGACGTTGTCTTTGCAGATCACGATCATCATCCATCAATCTTCAATTCCCACAAATCACAACACCAAGGTGAGTTCATTCCACGATCTGTGGCGTTCCGGCTGCTGGTCTGACGCGTGGTGGCTTGCAGCACACCATCGCCATCATGTCCAACCCCAATTCCCCCATGAACGTTGGTAAGTTCGCTCTCCCCGTGGTTCCTTGGCGTTGCGCCTGCGCGGACGCGTCTGACTCTCGGGTAGACGGCAGCCAGTCTGGTCTTGCTGGCCCCTCCACTCCCGTTCCCCTTTCCTTCATGGGCACGGTCGTCCCCCCCGTGCCCGGTGGGCTCCCTGCTGATGTGATGGCGGACTTCGACGAGCGCTACGGCGTTCGTGCCGCGGAGCTGCGCGGCCTCAAGAGCGAGTTGTTGGCGGGCGTGTCCCGCATGGGGCGGGATCCTTACAACAACCGTGAGGCGTTGTACGGCCTGCTGCCCATCAGGGCGGAGACCAAGCAGTGGTCTCAGCGTCGCCGGGCCGAGCAGCAACGCGCCAGCCACAGCACCTACAACCCCGCCATCGGTGAGAAGCTGCGTCCCGTCTGCTGTCTGCGGTGTGCTCGCCATCTGGCGGAGTGGCAGGGCCCCGAGGAGGGCGCACCCCCTGTTTGTATCGAGGTGGGTGGCAAGTCCTCGAAGTGTGGCCGCTGCGGGTCAGAGGCTTCGCAGAAGCATTGCCTCCCTGTGACGGGTGTGCCCGGCGCCAAGCTGAAGGTGTTGTTGGATGTGGTGCCCCGCACCCTCTCAGATGACGACCTCGTGAGTATTCCTTGCTGTCCCACTGCGTGTTCATGACTGACGTTGGCGATAGCCCGCCCTTTATGATGCGCAGCGGGATTTGCTCAAGGCTTTGCAGCAAGCCCAGAATGAGCAGAACATGACCGAGGCCCAGGCCGCCGCCGCTCAGAAGCTGGTCAACACCATGAACACCGAGCGCCGCATCGCAGCCACTGAGGCCCAGGTTCGCGCCACGGAGGCGCTTGTGTCTGCCACCAAGGCCGCCGCCGACAAGCAGGCGGAGGCCACGGAGGCCGCCGCCCACACGCTGGCCCGGGCGATGGTGGAGTCCGCCACCATTCTCGCTGCCCGCCTGGGTGTAAGTTGCTCCTTTCCCTCGTTCCGACTGTTGCTGACCTGCGGGAAGTCTGGGGTGTCGGCTCCTGTTGTGCCGGCCGACGGGATGGATCCTCCTCCTGACGAGGAGGACGAGGACATGCTCGAGACGCCTCCCGTGTAGGTGGTCATGGGTGGTTGGTCCGCAGTGGGGGAATGGGGCGTTGGTGTTCGGGGTTGGTGTTGTTTTTTGTGTTGTGGCGTCTTGGGTTCTCAATTGGGTTTGGGTCATGGGTTGCTGGGTGGTTGCGGGTTTTCCGGTTGGGGCGTTCGCATGCTTTGGGTCGCAGGAGTTTGTATTTGTGTAGGATGGGTCAAATGAGGAATCTCAACTCGGAATCGCTGTTCGTATCGTGACCATCGTGACCCTAGCTGGCCTACTGCGTGGTCGTGGCTGGATGTTCGCCTCGTATTCTCGCATCATTTGGCCATCGCCCATATCCGCTTTCTTTACCCATTCGTCGCTTTCTGGCCCGTAGCCGACCCAGCGGCAGAGGTACTCCCGGGTGCGTGCTGACCCCTTATGGCCTACGATCTCTTGGACCTCGTAGACTTGGTCATCGTGGAATGGCATCTCGAGCGGGGATGTCGGCCGCTCACCTTCTTGGGGGATAAAGGGTTCAAGGGACGTGATAGGGAACGTGGGGTGGATTCGTGCTCCCCCGGGCAAACGGACTCGGTACGCTAGCCCGTGGTTCCCGACGACTTCCTCAATTTGGTATGGACCCACGTACTTCTCCGCAAGCTTGCGGCTGTGTCTCCGCAGGTTCAGGCGTTTTGTCGAAAGGAGAACCCAGTCCCCTACTGCGAAGCGTTTGTCGGTTCGTCGTTTGTTGTACCACTTTGCGTACCCGTCGCTAGCATGCTGCAGGGCTTCTGCTATGCGGCTGCGTGCCTCACGGAGGTCTGAGATCCTCTTACTTGCGTCAACTTCATCATTTTGGTCAGGGGGGTTTGGGACAGCCCCTGGTTCCAAAGGGTCAAAACCAAACAGCGCTGCAGCAGGGGAGCAGTTCGTAGCCGCATGCCAGGAGACGTTATAAGTCAGTTCGGCTAGGGATAATAACCGTCCCTAGTTGTCTTGTTCGTCTGTGCAATATGTCCTTAAGTAATGTTCGAGGCTCTGGTGCTGGCGTTCTGTCTGCCCGTCGGTCTGCGGGTGATACGCAGTGCTGAGTCGTCGTGCGATTCCGAGACGCCGACAAAGCGTAGTCCAAAATCCACTCGTAAATAGTGATCCCCGGTCTGAGACGATCCCTCCTGGGATACCAAACATACGGAAGACGTGGTGCAGAAGGATATCCGCCAGTCCCTCGGCTGTCAGTTCACAAGTTGTTGGGATATAGAGGGCATACTTAGTGAAGCGGTCTACCACAACAAGGATAGCATCGCAGTACTTCCCCGACAGGTTCTCCGAAAGTGGGAGACCTGTAACAAAGTCCAATGAAATTTCCTCCCACGGTCGGCTCGGCGCTGGTAAAGGGGCGAGCTTCCCGTATGGCTTATGCGTTCTAGGCTTCATCCGTTGGCATGCTAGGCAACGGTTGACCATGTCGTCCACATTCTTGCCAAGTCCGTCCCAGTAATAGCGACGTCGCAGAGCCTTCTTGGTTTTGCGTCCCCCCTTATGCCCAGAAGTCGGGTCGTCGTGGAATGCCTTCATCACTTCCTTACGAAGAGATTCGGGGACGTACACACTGTCGCCTCTCCTGAGGAGACCATCTGCCTCGGAGATGTGCCACAGCGGCACTCCTGCGTAGGGCCGGTTGTTCCTCTGGCGCCACCCTTGAGCCGAGACAAAGGCGTCCCCTCGTTGCGCCCCAAGGATAGCTTCCGCCATGGAAGGCAACTGGTCCTCCGCAGTTGCAGGGATCCGTGAGACGCGCCTCACATACCCAACAGCTTCGGGTAAGGTGACCCCTTTGTCGATGCTGTGTACAAGAGCTTCTAGGGTGGCTCCCTGGCGTCCAGGTTGCCCCTCCCCTTCTGGCCGCCTCTTGCGGTGAGAAAGGAAGGTCCCGCAGCGTTCGAACGAGCCCATGCCAAACTCACTGGGGTTCGCATACTTCAACCGTTCACGCAGGCGCTGGATTGCTGGGTTACCAGGGTCCAGCCGCCTCGTGCCCGTTTCGGACGAGCCTGCGTCAGCGACGACAGGGTCCATAAGATTCAACCGTCCACGTAGGCACTAGATTGCTGAGCGACCAGGGTCCAGCCGCCTCGTGTCCGTCTCTGCCTTCTGTGCTTCGCCCTCACCGAAGCGAAGTAGGAAGGCATCTAATGGTTCCTGGCGAGCCAGCTTTTGGCCCGTAGGGTCGCAGTAGTCCGGCCGCCGCGACAACCCATCTGCGGGGTTCTTCTTCCCTTCTCTGTACTTGATCACGAACCGAAAAGGGGCTAGTTCCTCCATCCACCGGGCTTCCCTGCTGCTCAGCCGCGTTTTCGTAGCCAGGGATTGGTGGTTCAGGTGGTCTGTCAAGACCTCGACCGGTTCATCTAGGTACGCAAGGTAGTGCCGCCACGTACGGAACGAGACCACGATTGCCATCAGCTCGGAGCTCGGAGTGTCATACCGTAGCTCTGCGCCCACGAGCTTCTTTGACATGAAGGCGACAGGGTGCCAGCGGCCCTCGGAGAGTTGGGTTAAGATTGCTCCTAGTGCGTACCCGGATGCGTCGGTTTCCACCCGCGTTGGCAGTTCAGGGTCGTAGTGTCTCAGCAGGGGTGCCTCGGTAAAAGCCTTCTGTATTGCGCGGAACGCTTCGCTTCCCCCCTTGCCCATGTCTGCCCTTCCGGAGTGGCCTCCTTTCAAGCAGTCGGACAGCGCCGACGACACATGGGAGTAGTTCCGGATGAACCGTCGATAGAACCCTGCGAATCCAAGGAATTGCTGGATGTCTTTCGTAGTTTGGGGCTCCGGCCATTCGTTGATGGCGGTCACCCTGCTGGGTTCCATCTTCACCCCTTCGTTGTCGACAATGAATCCGAGGAACCCGACCTCCTGTTGATGGAACGAGCATTTGGCAAGATTGGCGTAAAGCCCGAATTGTTCGAGTCGCTCCAGGACGCTGCGGACATGCCGCTGGTGGCTGGCGAGGTCGTCGGAGTAGATCAATATATCGTCCAGATATACGATGCAGATGTTATCGACCAGCCCGCTCATCGCCTCGTTAATGTACGTCTGGAAGGTTGCTGGGGCATTGGCGAGCCCAAATGGCATGACTGTATATTCGAAATGGCCGTACCTGCATCGGAATGCAGTCTTCCACTCGTCACCAGGACGGATCCGGATACGGTGGTAAGCGTCCTTCAGGTCTACCTTAGTGTACCAGCGGGCTCCACGCAGTCGATCGAGGATCTCACTAATCAGGGGAAGTGGGGCTCGGTTCTTCTTCGTCACCTTGTTGAGTCCGCGGTAATCCACACAAAGTCGGAGTTGTCCCCCTTTCTTTGGGACGAACAACACCGGGGCACCTGCGGCGCTGCTGCTAGGTCGGATCCATCCCCTTGACAGCATGTCCTGGAGGTATTCCCGCAAGACCTGGAGTTCCTTTTCGGCCAAGCTGTAGATCGGCATCCAGGGTGGGACTTCGTCGCCGTCCTCGAGGTCGATCGCATGGTGCGGGCCGTCCTCTTCCGGCAACTTTCCCGCCTCCTCCTTCGAGAACACGCGCCCGAGGTCGGCGTACTCGTAGGGCAGCGTCGGGGTAGGTGCTGGGGCGCCCTCCTCAGCTGGTGTGATCCCGGCCACGATTGCGAAGACGTGTGCTGCTCCTTTTGCAGCCTCCCTAATTCCTCGTTTCGTTTCCACCATCCGCAGGGATGCTTTCGAGAGGGGGAAACTCCACTCTTGCGTCTTCCACCGGATGATTGGATCCGCCGCCTCAAGCCACGGGAGCCCGACGATAAGGTCGTGTCTACCGAGACCCCGAATTCAGCCTGACGTTGGTCCGCAACGCCCCCGCTGTCTCGGGTCTTCACATGCGTCTTCAGCTCCCCCTGCGTCCAAATTACATCACCAAATGCGCCTATTAGAGGGGTTGGGGCTCCAAGCGATGGCGTCGCAGCTTCCGACCAGATGCGTGGGTTAATCATGTTCCTTTCTGCCCCAGAATCGATGAGGGCCTCGACCTTCTTCCACTGTCGATTAACTCGTACATAAAAAGTCTTCGTCATGCTTCGCCAACGTGGGCCCGCGTCTTCTCAGCCAACCCGCTGCTGTCTGTGCATTGGCTTGTCGTTCGGGTCTGTGGCTGGGCCGATCCCCCCTGGCGGAGCCCTGCACTTTGCAGCAATGTGCCCACGCTTCCCGCAGTTCCGACATTCAGGGGCGGTGGGACACTTATTAATATAGTGACCCGCAGATGAGCAGTAGTAGCACGATCCTTCGGGTCGCTCAGTGGCTCGGTTTTGTTCGGCTGGAGCGGCACGCTGCGGACTTGGCGCATCGCTGCGGGGCGGTAGCTTGGTCCTGGTTGGACAATCACGACCCAAATGTCGGGTGTCCCCGCAGTGATAGCAGGATCGGCGGTCAGGGACCCCAGCCTTAGGTCGGTGTTCGAGGTTGCTGCGAAGCGGCATTGTGGCTTCTGCTGCCATTGCCTTGTTGCGAAGATCTGCTCGGGTCGTGGGAATCCCCTGGTTCACGATCTTGGCCAGGAGGTCAGGGGTCAGCTTCGTGAGGATTGCCGAGACGGCGTTGTCCTCTGACATAGGCGTGGCGAGCTCCGCCTCCACGGTCTCGTAAAGGTCGAGGAATTTGTCGAAGGACTGTCCTTCCTTCTGGACGAGGCTCGCTAGCTTCTGGTGTGCTTGGTAGGTTCGGGCCGCCGGCGTGGCCGTATTGTTTCGGAGCCACTCTTCCACGGTGGCCCAGGTAAGCCCCTCGAAATTCCCGTGCAGCGTGTGTTGGACGTAGGAGACCCAACGCCGCTGGGCTGCATCCGCGAAGGTAGTCGACGCATAGAGTATCTTCGCCTTATCGTCCGGGAACTCGTGGGGGGAAAGGGCAAAGCGTGCCTTGAGCACTGTCAAGTAGTTGTTCAGCTCCGCGAAGTCTTCTCCCCTGAACTTCTGGTGCGGCACCCGGAGGTTGCTGCCCTCGTTTTTAGACCGCTTCGAAGGTGGCGACGACGAGCTGGTACGCTGCGGCCTCCTATCGGACAGGGGGTCCGGTTCTCCCTTCCTTAAAGCCTCGAGCCGCTGCCTCTTTGCTTCGATCCTTCGTTCTGCGACAAGCCTCTCGATTTCTTGGTCGAGCGCTTGTTCCTCCGTAAGGGTTTCTAGGGGGAGGACCTGCGTTTCCCCTACGTTTTCGCCTTGTCGGTGATCCATGGTTGTTTGTGGTCGTGGTCGCGGTTGTTGCTGGGCGGCTGCGGGCGCGCTGTCGCTGCTAATCTCGTGGATGGTCGGGACACTAGAAAGTTCCGAGTCGTCCTCCGAAAGTGGCGCCGCCTGCCCTTGCTGGTATCCTTGCGATGCGCTGGCGTGGCGTGGTGGCTGCTGCCTCCTTGTCATACCGCTGCTGCCTCGACGGGTCACCGCTCGCGAAGAGGAAGAAGAATCAGGATGTCAGAGCCGGGTTGTAGTATAGTCGTCAAGGTGAGGTGAGGAGGTCAGCAGGGAGGCGGACGCTGGCCCGCTGGTGATCCGAAGGTGGCCAGTCAGTCAAGTCGGGTGTTGCATTATAAAACTACTGATTCTTGTCCTAAGTTTCTGGACTTCCTAGGTATTCTCTTATACCCGACTATAATTACGGTAGGTCAGGTGCGTGGCGGCAGGCCGCCCGTACCTATGCCTATATGACTTGACACGTGAGCGCCCCGACATTTTGTCCTGACAATTATCTATAATAGTCGACATCGATAGCATCTACGGGTTTATCCCTAGACTCGATACTATCAAACAGCTAATCCGGTAGATCCCCCTCGGCCTCCCTGCTAATAACATCATTAGCAATAATAAGACCCGCCTACTAATACCTAGCGAATCACCTAGCTGTGACGGCCTGGGCCGCCATGGCCACCTAAGGTCACATGGGAAGGCGGGCGCGCGCGGCAGAATGACAAAGGAGCGCGACCGGACAGCCGGCCAATAGGAAGGAAGTCGACGGAAGTCGACGGTCGACGATGGTCGACGGACAAAGAGTCGAAGGAAGTCGATGGTCGACGACCATCGACTAAGGGAAAGTCGACACTGGAATGTTGTCGACGACAAAGAAGTCACGGTCTATTTAAACCACGGTCCCTACCATGTACCTAGTTATCTTTTCTTTCCTTCACTCTTCAGTAGTCAATCCAAGAACAGTATCACAGTCTCACTTGCACCAAGTTCGACCACCAGAAGCATACTCGCGCTCTTGGATACGCACTTACACCACAACATACTGTTTGTGCAGCCTAACTTACCTTGCAACAGGCATCCGAAGACGATATCTTCACAACCTAAGAGCTTTTGCAGGCTCTTATAGGCCCTCGCGGTTTCCTTCTCCATCAGACCGCCAGCAGAGAAGATCAGGGGCGTAAAGAAGGGGCCTAGGCCCTTATATTTCCGTCGTTTCTCAGCGGCGGCCTTGGCTAGGGTCTCGTAGGCATCCTCCCTAGACGAGTCCTTATTAACCGCTACTATCTGGACGTCGTAGTAGTAGCGGCTCGCGCCAAGGAGGGCTGAGAAGTCAGGCCTAGGTCTACTAGGGTCCGTAGGGTCCGTAGAGGGTTCGGTCTCGACATCTAGGTCTGCCCGGCTAGAAAGTGCTTTCGTAAAGGCACGGGTGACCTGGTTATGTCGAGATATCCACCGTCTCGCGGCGCCGCGGCAGACGTCCTCGTGCCCTGCCGAGGGCAATGCCCCGCAGAAGGTACACGGGCGGTCCGTAGGCCTACTAGGGACTAGTAGCCTAGCTCGAAGGGCCTCGGTAGCCTCAGGGTCCGCGAAGAGAAGCTGTTTTTGCGTAGGCAGGACCCTAAGCCACTGACGGCCGAGAAAGCTAGCGTTCTCTAGCCTAGCCCTATGCCGGTCTATCGGTAGGCCCGTAAGGGTCCGTAGACGGGCGGCGTTTACCTCGGCTAGGACCTCTCTAGCGCTAGGGCTAGGTCCGCGTGTAGGGGTATACCTAGGCCTCCGTCGCGGTCCGGGATCGCGATTAGGGCCTGACAGTATAGGTCCGGGGCGGGGGCGAAGTCAGCGTCTCTAGTAGCTAGGCTACTAACCGTCTCTGCAATCAGGGCGTCAGTATCCTTCCATAGGTCGTCTAGGCCCGTAGGGTCTAGTTGTCGTAGAAGGTGTCGGAGGAGGAGCTGCGTGCTGCCGCGTAGGAGGAGGAGGGCGTGCTGCTTCGGTAGGTTAAGGTTAGGGTTAGGGTTAGGGTTAGGGTTAGGGTTAGGGTTAGGGTTAGGGTTAGGGTTAGGGTTAGGGTTAGGGTTAGGGT
>JAGFNX010000110.1:0-14363 GCA_017657125.1 Scopulariopsis brevicaulis
GGAAGGTTTTTTTTTTTTTTTTTTTTTTTTTTTTTCATGAAGGAGAAAAGACTGACACCGCGCGTGCTCTGGCCTGCGACTGGGGCAAGCTCCGGGCAAGCTGGCCTATCCCTGCTAGTCAATAAACAAGATTACGCCGGACCGAGGAGGCTGAGGAACGCTATCCTCGGAATCCCAGCCGAAGACGAGGCCCCCACCCGCGGAACCCAAGATCATCTGCCCTAGCGCACCGCACTTCTTCCGTTACGTGTAAAAGACGGGGCGGCCCCACCCGCTTAGACTCGAAGTCCTCTCCCCAGCGAGCCACGGGCGAGAACAGCTTATTGCCTAGCCGCGTCGCCCGTGCGCTAGGTGAAGTTCGGTTAGTTGGCCCCCCTCTGGGAACCAGGGTATACAGCCGCGCCAAGCGGGGAGCCTTGAGATGATGGAAAAGCTGGCCTAGAAATCGTCAGGGCGCACAAGAAGGGGCCGGGGGAAGAAGCGGTTCAGCTTGAGTTTCGCGGTGCCGTGCGCCACAACTGTGACCCGAACTTCGTCGTGCATGAGCTGTGCACCGGCGGATGCGGTCAATGCGGGGCGAGGAATGATATTGTGGGACGGGCCCGTCCGTGGGGCTGGATATTCGTGGGATGGGGATGCTTCATGGACCGGGGGGAGGGGGGCGCATGCAGGCCGCGGCGGGATCACTCGGTACCAAACTCGCCCTCAAGAGCGCGGAAACGAGCGCCGGGGAGCCACCGACCAGAAAATACGTGGCTGAGCACTCCCAGTCCGGACACCTGCCTTAAGCCCGGCAAAAAGCGTTGAAACCACGAGGTGCGAATACGACGCCCGCAGCGCTAGAACCCTTCCGGGCTCTCATCCCGCGTCGACGACGACGCTAAGCCGCTCTGTCGCTTTCTCCCCGTTTCGTCGTCGTAGCATGGGCTACAAAGGGGCCGTACGCCTGCAGGACATGTGAGTGCCTATGTAACCCCCTGCTCGGCGCTCCCTGGCCCTTGCCCTTGCCCCTGCCCCTGCCCTGCCCTGCCCTGCCCCTGCTATTTCTGCACCTTCGAAGAATGAATTCATGACTTTCGGGTGTCCTGGTAGGACATGGGTGGTCCGCTCCCCCACGCTTGTCATTCTTCACGCCACGCCGTCCGTTGATCAGAGCACTTTCCCCGGACTACCCTTGCATTCGGCACATCTTGAAGAATAGATCAATTCGGCTCTTCTTGACAGCTGGGAAGCAGCAGTCGTATTGTATTGGTGTAGATTGGCCGGCGGCGGGACGAGATGAATTCATCCGAACATCTGCAACACGAAGCGGTGATCGTTTCCTAGACGAGGGTTCCTTGACGTTATACGTCGTAGCCCGCTCACGGGCGCTGGGGAACCATTGTCCAAGCGTGAGGACGAGCGTGCGTCCCGATCGTGCCATGGCAAGAACACCCGCGCCCAGACGAACTGGCCGTGTCTTCCTGCCTCTGCACGTCAACCCCTGTCAGGTCCCTGGCAAGTCCGCAGAAGCGGCGCCAATATTTTGATGCAGTCCCCGCCACCGGGGGAGGCCATGGCGCAGGTCGAACCAGACTTCCGCCCTCCCACCTGGCCCGCCCGGCTCGTTCCGGCGCGCCGTCTTCACCCCCCCCCCCCTTCCCGGGGTCCCTCTCCCCTTCTCCTCCCACATCTGGCCCAGCGCCCCATGAAACCACAACTCCGGTGACTTCCCTGTCGGCCCCGGTTCCCTGCCCGCATCAGGTACCTCCCCTCCGATCCCCACAAGAGGATATAGCGTGCGAAATGGAATCCTCCTCCGGGAACGAGATCGGCTCCACCCCGATCTTGGCTTTTTCCGCCCCGAGTTCCATCTTCATTTATTCCGCGGCCCTCCCACCCCGTTTCCCTTCCCAATCCCGTTATTGATCGACGCTCGATTAATCACTTCTCACGCCTTCTCCTTCTATTCTGCCGGAGGGGAGAGAAGAGTGTCCCTCGGTCGCAGCAAACAAAAACCCCCCTCCTGCACCCCGGACACCGGGCCCCCCCGGTCCCCTCCACTTCTCCACCGGCCGCCGCCTCCCGCCCGATCGTCGACTCCCCCCGAGATCGACGCCCGCCGAAGCACCAATGTACGACAACATCATCATCCCGCGGCAGGCGCCGCTGCCGCCGGGCAACGACAGCGAGCCCATAATCTACACGGACCCGGACGACGTGCCCATGTTTATGCCCCTGACGCCCGAGCAGCTCGCCGCTCTGCCGCACCCAAACTACGCGCCCAAGCTGCTCGTGACCATCTGGGTGCTCCTCGGCCTCGCGGGGGCGTTCCTCGCCCTGAGGCTCTACTGCAAGTTCTCGCGGCACAGGGGAACGTGGTGGGACGACTGGTTCCTGGTGGGCTCGTGGGTGAGTTCCCTTTCCCTCCATGGCGCCTCGGTATCCTTTCCAGGCTTAGAGGGAGTGCGCTCTTCTAACCAGCACCGCGAAACAGCTCTGCCTGACCGCGGAGTGCGCCTGCCTCACCCACGCCGAGAACTACGGCTACGGCCGCTACTGGTACGACTGGTCCAAGGACCCGGCCGACGGTGTCGCCATGATCGTCCTCATCAACGCCGCGGGCTCGACGACGCTCACCGCCGCCATCTGGTCCAAGACTAGCTTCGCCCTCACGCTCCTCCGGCTAACCGAGGGCAAGATCAAGTGGCTCATCTGGTTCATCATCGTGACGATGAACATCGCCATGGGGCTCAGCGCGCTGTTCAACTGGGTGCAGTGTACGCCCGTCGAGTCCACGTGGAACCCCGGGATGGAGAGGGTGTGCTGGGACCCCATGATTGTTCCGAGATATAACATGTTTTCTTCAGGTGAGTAGGGGTGGGGGGGGGAGCCGTGGATTGGATGAGAGGGCTGACGGTGATTCGGGGTTGTAGCGTACTCGGCTGCCATGGATATCGCGCTCGCCATGCTTCCGTGGACCGTCATCTGGGGTCTACAGATGAAGCTCAAGGAGAAGATTGGCGTCGCCATCGCCATGAGCTGCGGTGTCTTGTACGTGATCCCCTAGACGTCCTACGCATGAACCCCGTACCAACTGACCTCCCTCAGCGCCGGAATTACTGCCATCATCAAGACGACCAAGATCCCCGCCATGAGCAGCCCCAACCCAGGTACGCCCCTTCCCCCCTCCTCCTTCTCCCCTCCTCTCCCGTGCTCCCCGTGTTCGCGAGTTACCCCCGCCGAAGCTAACAACCTCTCCCCAGGCCCCGCCACAGACCTCTACATCTGGGGAAATGCCGAGTCCTGCGTGACCATCATTGCGGCCTGCATCCCCATCCTCCGCGTCTTCGTCCGCGACGTAAAGACCTCGGCCCAGCGCTACTACCTCTCGAACCCGAACCGCACGGGCAACGTCCACACCTCAGCGCACCAGTCCAAGGCCCGCGACAACACGAATACCATCACCATCACGGCGGGGCGCAGGGGCGACGACGAGTCGAGTAGCGAGCAGTTCAAGGAGGAGGACGAGCGAGGGCTGACTAGGGAGCAGGGCAAGATTATGCAGACGAAGGAGGTTGCCGTGGAGTATGGGGATGGTGGCGACGGGAGGGACCAGTGGGGTTATGAGCACGAGATGGACGACTTGCGGAGATCGAACAAGAGTCTGTAGCGGGGGTGGAGACCGTCCTTGTGGCTTGGGGGGGGGGGGGTTATCTTGTTGGGGAAATATGCGTTCGAGCGTTTCTGATCTTGCCTCTACAGCACTTGTATACACATATATTTCATCTGTCGACACGTCACGACCTCTAATGTACGAGATTGTTAAAAACGGCCTCGTCGCTAGTTACGCCCGCATTGGCGGTTCCCACGAGAGCGTCTTCGGCGAGGGGGTCTCGTTTCTTCACGCCAAGCTCCACCCACCCCGGCCCTAGGTGTGTGGAGGCATGCGGCAGCCCCTGCCATTTACCCTCTGCGACACGAGGCGGAGTAATATCGCCACGTTGCAACGCACGCAACATAATACGACGTAACCCCTGTCGAGGATCTCTCGTCCGAACCGCCACCAGGTGAAACAAAAGCCCCCTCGCTGCCGAGAAGAGGGTCTGGTAACCACCGAAAGTGCTGCGCCCTACTTGTACTTGTATAGAGATAGACTCTTTTATCGAAGTGGTCGTACGTCTTTCCTCCTTCGTTTTGTGTGTCCTCGATCAGAATCCTCGCACCCTTGTCCCCTGCCCCAAGACCAACGCCCCCACCCACATCACGGCACCATTTCCCGGATCAGCGCCCCTGCTCCCCTTTTTGGAGCCACCGGTCCGCCCCCCGAACTCATTGGGACCCTCCGCCTGCCCCATCCCTGCCCTATATCTGAGGAAAATCCGGTCCCACCCCGCACCTGCACTTTCCTCTTCTGTAGCGAGGCAAGGATATAGGAGATTATCCGGTGGCACTCGCATCCCCCGCCCCCCTGCTCCATGTGCTTGGTGGACTAATTCCGCGTCGTGAAGATCCTTACTGACCTCGGTAAATGGGCATTGGTGTTCCGCGGTGGGGACGAACCCTGCACCGTGACAGGAACCGAGTCTCTGGCCTGCTGGGGAAGGAGGCATGTGATGATAACAGCTGCGAGATATTACTTCATACTTATACTATAGCAGTAGTGCTAGGGAAGCCGACGGCTGGTGGAGTCTCGCAGGCTCGCTTCGCGCAGCCCACCAGCGAAACGCACTATTTCCCTATCTCGTACGACCTAAGAGGAGGCCCTGTCCGGGCATATCGTCCTGCCTATGGAGCCCCGGGGTCCACATTCGAGTCAATAGGAGAGCTCATCACTGGCTAAATTAGCCCAAGGGGATGCTCTGCCATACCCCCGCGGGCCAAACGATATTACGCACTACCGAACCCCAGACGGAGCGCGCCGCGACAGAAGCGAGGACGCACGGCCGCACACACATGGCTGCCGTCCCCCTCGGCTCCATCCTCTGCACACGAGCCGGCTCAAGGGTGGAAAACGCCCCTCGCTTTGTCCTAGCCATGCACTTTGTGTCCCACAGGCCGCCCGGGATACTTGGAGCAGCTATCGAATACGGGGTGTTGGGTAGAGAGCGGGCCGGAGTCCGCGTTTGATGGCCACTTTTCCACCGTGCACGGCACAAGCGTCGCGAGTTCACGGCACGCCGTAGAACGGGGTCGGGCGGAATGGCAGTGACGCACAAGCGGCGAACAGAGACTGAGTTGCCCCGGCCTTCCTCTGGTAACGAATGTCTTTTTTCAGGGGCGCGGCGGCGACGCCCGCCACTTTGAACGTCCTCTTTTTCGTGCTCCGGGTCGTTTAAATGCCAGCCAGGGTAAAGTACGTGAACGAACTGAGCATCCAAATGTCCGTCTAGTAGGAGCTGGAATCCTCATTGCGTTCCTGCGGAAGCGGGCGAGTAGGCGGTGCTCTGCGCGAGTTCGTCACCGAGTATACAGGCCGCTGGTGCCCTGGATTGGCAGGCTGCGGGCAGCGGTGTTCCCAGGGAGCGTGAGGTGGAAGAGGGAAGACGGCTTGTATTATGCGTTGCGAGGGATCCTCCGTGAGGCCCGGGAGCATCCGAAGGTGTAGTCGGGCATTTAGCGTTGTGTTTAGTGAGATGCCCATTATTCGACTCGACCATCGTCCCCTATAAATTGCGTATGGCCGACTTGTAGGATCTTGTAGATCTGCCAGAGGCCCCTGGCCCAACGGGGTTTTCTTTTGTTTTTTTGGTAGGAGGGAGAGAAAAGACCCATAGTGTTTAATATTCCAGGCATATAGTGCACCATATATTTACACCATATAATATGACTTCGTTGCGGAGCTGCTCCGGAGCTTGCTGTCCCTACTGCGGAGCCCGCCGAAGCTGCATAAGTACTAATGGCGGGCTTCGTGGTAGTTGGATTATCGCGTTAAATCCCGGCGTATTATTCTGTTCTTATGTAAAGACACAACTCCCTGTCTAAGATTTCCGACATGGACGTCGGCTAAAAGCTATCAAAGGAATAGCTAGGAGGACTTCAATGAGGACAAAGTCGTACCGTCAAAGATAAAAAACTAATATCCGGATACATGTGGCCTCTAAGGCGGTGTTATGGACGACCGAGCATTGCCCGTCCTCGGCTACGGGACCCAGGAACCAGTGTAAATGTCAGTATTGAGCAGTATTCCTACCGGATAACAGCCCTTTAAACCTACGAACCAGACCCAGACCCATCCCGCAGAACCTCGGTCCGGATAACACGCCCCGACGTATCCTGCCACACGCGGCACGACCCCTTAAGGCCCGGGGCGGGGAAAAAGTTGTAGTCGGACGCGTACTCCGTCTGCCCCCAGTTGTTCGTGACGGCCCACGGCCCGCCGGCGAGGTCCATGTTGGATTTGTACCAGCCGATGACGGAGCGGTAAAGCTCGTTGTCCCAGGCGTCGAGGCGCACCTCGAGGATGTCGCCATTTTGGTCGAGAACGTGGTTCACGCGGTTGTTAGTAGCTCCGTCGTTGTACCAGTAGAGAAGGTGCTGGTTCTGCTTCTGCTTCCTGTTCTGGTTCTGCTGCTGGTTCTCCTGGGGGTTCTGCTGCGGAGCCTGCTGGAGGGGTTGCTGTGCAGGCTTCAGGGGAGGGGACTGAGGCTCGGGGGCTGTGTCGCCCGGGCGAGCCTCGCCGGTGCTAGGGGGGCCGGGATTGGAGCTACCGTCCCCGGGCGGCGGAGGTTTCGTGGGCGCGCCCCCACCGGCACCGGCATCGGGACCACGAGCAGGTCCCCCGGGCTTGGCCTTACCGCCCCCTCCTCCCAGAACCCCCTGTGCCATGTCCCCAACCACATCCGTCGCGGCACCGACCACCTTGCCTACATTCTGGCCCAAGCTCGCAACGAGAGGGTTCAATTCGATGCTCCCGAGGACACAGTCGACGATCCTCACCACGTTCCCCAGCCTAGCCTCCAGCTCGGCCCTCGCGTAGACGTCGTCGATCTTGAGCTCCACCCTCTCGATGCTCGCGTCCACGCCCGCGCTGAAGTGCAGCAGGTCCAGGACCTTGGCGTCGAGGTCCACCTTTGCGACCAGGTTCGCGACGTGCACGCGGATGGACTCGACGTTGACCGTCGCGTTGAGGTAGACGTCAGGAGTCTCGGGGAGGAGAAAGTTCGGCGCTGTGTCTGTGTTTTCTGTTCTGTAGACGGCGGACTCGGGGTCGCCCTTTTGGTTGAGGAGGTAGCCCAGGTAGCCGTCGTTTTGGGAGGTGGCTGCCAGGGGGAGAGCGAGTAGCCCGAGGGCGAGGGCCCTTTGTGCTCCCAGAGGCAGCATGTTGATTACATGAATTGGAGATAGGGATCCCTTTTTCTAGACGGACAATTCGTTCAGGGTTAGGTTCCCGCACAAAAGGTGGTCGAGCGGTTGGTTCTGGCCGTCTATATTCGCTGTCAAAGTAAATGTCGTCCCTGTTTACCGTAAGGAGGGGAGTTTGGTCACGGATGCTCCCGCAGTCCTTCCAGGTATAGTCGCCGACCCAGAATGCATGTGAGTGACGCCATTGCGTCCATTACTAGCTTCCCATGACGAACGTTCGATGTTAGACGCGACGCACCCAACGTCGAACCCGGCTCCACTACACTCTTATATTGACTAACCGTCATTAATCCCCTTGGGTGAACTCAATTCCCAAAGGGGCGCGGCTAGCGAGAGCTTTCAGAAGCTTGGTGTCGTGGCTCGGGCACGGCATGCTTCCCTAGTCTCAAAGTCTGCGCAAGCCACTGACCTTTCTAGAACTGATTTCCACGGGGGATACGGGGAAGCTGACATGAGCGCCATGATAGTCTAGACCTTTTGTGCTATACTTCTATTACGCATCGATGCGAACACGACACCTGGCCCGCGTTCTAGTATCACGTCTACCATTTCTCTCCTTTTTTTGCCGCGTCTCCGGACACTCCTCCGCGCCTACCCGATACACTACGTTTTCCGTCTCTACTATCCCCGGCTACTGCGTTAACTCTGTGGACGATGCGACATACCCTCAACTTCCCTTTCCTGGTCCTCCTTCTCCTCCTTCCCGTCGCCAGTGACGACCCAGCCAATGAAGGCACCAACAAGCGCCCTTACCCCTCCCGAGGGCCCAACTCCCGCACCCTAACCGACGACGGGCCCCCTCCCCTCGACCCAAACAACTCCACCCTCGGCCCCCCCGACGTCTACCTCCGCGTCCCGAATCTCTCCGTGGGCCGCCTGGAGCTCGACGTCGACAAGCTCAAGGCGGACATCAGCCTCTCCGCCTCTGTCGCCAACCTCGTGTCCGTCCGCGCGGGCGTCTCAGTGGAGGTCGAAAAGGTCAACATCTCCATCGCGGAGGTCGGGGCGCGGCTCGACCTCGTGATCCGACTTGCGAGCCTCGTGGACATTGTCAATCGGACGATGCACTCGCTTGACTTGAACCCGGCGCTCGTGAATGCCATCAACCAGGTCGGGGACATCGGCGCCGGGGCCGTGGGCGCGGCGGGCGGGCTTGTAGGGACCGTGCTGGGGAAGAGCCGCAGCGGGGGGGACATATCGGTT
Source organism: Scopulariopsis brevicaulis (assembly GCA_017657125.1). Classification (NCBI taxonomy): domain Eukaryota; kingdom Fungi; phylum Ascomycota; class Sordariomycetes; order Microascales; family Microascaceae; genus Scopulariopsis; species Scopulariopsis brevicaulis. The sequence goes on from JAGFNX010000110.1 coordinate 8,548, forward strand.
GACGACAGGGGGAATATCGTGGAGGAGAAAGTAGGGGAGGACGGTAGGGTGGTGAGGGAGGTTGTCGGGAATTACAAGAGGAGCATGACGGATACGGGCCGGGAGAAGAAGTTGGGGAACGGGCAGGTGGAGAGGACGTATCAGTTCAAGGAGGCGAAAGCGCTTGTCGATATCGTGTTTGATGAGGAGGGTGGGGTTGTTCGTACAACGGTCTCTAGGGAAGACGATAAAGGGGGCCGCAGGGGATAAGTACTTGGGAGAGAAGGAGAGGATATGATAGAAAGACTCTTAGAGCGCGCCAGAAGAATCAAGCTAAAGAAAGCCCGGTAGAGAGTACTTTTCCGTAAAAAGCCAGATACTAACTCTCATATTGATGGATCAAAGTCCTCTCGTCAATTATTCCGGCGCTCTGACTATGTGCCAGAGTATCCAATACTCGTAGCAAATAACCCAGGCCTAGGCGTCTATTTATAATACCTTCCAGCGGCGGGTTACGCTTTTCGCCACGGAAGACATGGAGAAGCTATCAGGCAAACACAGATATGGAGATGCCTCGTAGGTCTTTTAAACGCGGAGGTTGGATGAGAAAAAAGGAACAGAATGATTATTCTAGTGCGTAGCAAGAAATCAAGGTGGCCAAGAAACCGTGGGAAAAGCGTACGAATAAAGGCAAACTAACGGCTACTTCACTGCTAGGCTAGGTCAAAAATGCAAATACAGACACGAACTCAACACAAAGAGAAGATCCCAATCACACCAGCCCGGGACCACCCCCTCAGCGACAACCCCATCCTCATGCCTCCGCATGTCCTCAACCCCCAAAGCCACCCTCCACGCTCACCGCCCCTCAGCACTTGAACCAGGCAATGTTGACCTGCTGCGTCAGCGCCAGCGTCTGGTCGTCATTCGAAATCATACCCGACGCCTTGGAATCCGTGCTCGTCAGCGACACGCGGTTGTTGATGTTCAGCGTCGACGACCTCCCGCCGCACTTGGTCCTGATGACGTCCGTCGCCGGCACCGCGTCCCGCTGCGTGTAGACCTGGCCCTGGGCCCACAGCCCGCCGCCCTCGATGCTGGTGCGCGTGGTGCACGACGCCCCGGCGTCCTCGGAGAAGTAGTACGTGGAGAAAAAGTCGCCCTTGACGCCGCGCTCGAGGAGGGCGAAGCCGTGATAGACGGAGTCGACGACGGCGAAAGAGAAGCCCTCTGGGTACTCGAGCGTCACGTGGAGCTGGCAGTTCTTGGTGCGGTCCATGATGGTGGTGCCGGGGCCGATGTACGTCTGGAAGCGATCGAAACCGACGGTTATGACCTAGGGTGATGTTAGCTTGGGGGCGGGAGGCGGGGATGGGATGTTCGTTCATGGTGGGGGGGGGGGCTACGCACGGTTCTGTCCTCGTTCATGATGGTTGACGTGGATCCCTGGGGACACCCGTTGCCGGAGTGCGTCACGGACTTGATGGTGATCTCCCCCGGCGGCGGCAGCGTGGCCAGGGCCAGGGCGGGCAGGAGCAGAAGGCTGGAAAGGAACTTCATCGTGACGATCTCTTGCGCTGCAGGCAGTAGAGTATCGACGTTGAAATATGTGGAGATGCACCGCTTTTGTGGAACCAGTCGTCAGTGTAAGTGGGGAAGGATGCTTGAAGATGTCGTCGAAATAAACACCAAGGAAAGTGGAGAGCAGGGACCACATTTATACACGCCAGGCCCGCAGGAGAAACGCCAATTCCGGGGACGTTCTCCACGCCAATCTAATAGAAATTATATTGCTCGAGTGCTAACATTAGAGCATGGAAAAAGAGAAGGCCACTTTGGGGTCGGGTGATCTGGAGGCCAAGCTTTTCCGCCGGCGGCCTCCGGGAAGTGTTTTGCCCAAGATCATACGCTCGAGATATTTTTGACTTCCAGACTCGGCCAAAGGATGTTGTTGTTCCGCCTGGAGGGCCGTCTCTAAACGTAAGTAGGTCGCCGTGTCTTTCGACGTACCGCGGCCACAACGAGCCGCTACAACGGGACTCGGGGATGGTGCGGAGAGGAGTAAAACTAGTGGCTTCCCAAGCACGAGACCGACCGCGGCCCAGAATAACAAGTTGTACCGCTTGTAGACGGCAGACTGCAACCTGGGCGTCAGGTCGCCGCAATCCACTCCATGTGCGCACGAAATGACTTTTTCTAGGTCGGCGCTGAGCGAGACGAGGGAAGAGTCGCCCGTTTAATATGCTTTCAATCTAAGGCAATAGCCTAGATATAGTAGTATTGCCACGGCTGGGGGGCCGTCATATCGGCTGCTTCTTTTAATAGCAGCCAACTTTACAGTACGTGCCGTGCGCGCGCTTCGGCTGGCTCTCCGAGGAGGTGTGCCCCATTTTAGCCTGTATAAAGTCGCCCGCGCGTAACCAATGGCAGCGGTATATGGGCCTACGCTCTCCTTCTTTGGTCTGCCCAGATAGTCCCCTGCGGAATGTCAAGGTCAATGCCATAGTGGTGTCGCGGACCGCACGTCCTGCGTATGTTGCTGAACCTCGACAGCCGCAATTTAAGGGATGCGCAAATTGCATTTTGATTTTAGAACGCTAGAGCCCCTTATATTGGTGGCACCACTGGCACCACACATTAACTACGCCGTCCTACCGCCTGCTCGTCGTCACCCGAGGAGCCTGGCTTCGTCGGTGGGGTGTGGGAGTGCCAGAACCCACACGGTCCAAAAATAGAATCCCGGGCCGGACGGTGAGGGCCTGCACATCAATATCAAGGACACGGATATAGGACACGCCACAACTGCGGATAGCTTTTATGGAAAGCATCAAATTTGGTCGCCTTGGGCCCGAGGTAGCATCCGTGGATCCGAGATTACCCCCGGTTTCTCTTCTTCTCACACATATTCCGGAAAAGCAAGGTTAAAATGGTAGGTCTTCTGCTAGTGAAGACCTGTCGCTGAGATGCATACTTTTCCTCGTGCAATAATCAGCGCCATTACGACCATGATGACCTCGCCAGCCGGTCGCGTGTTGTCCCTCGGAACGCAAGTGGGCCCTAATCCTGATTTACCTTTTTTTCCTTTGTCCTGATTAACATGCTGCACGATACAGGTAGAAAGTGCCGCATGTATGATATTTCTCCAATAACATTCATTGCACGCACGCCCCGCTCCCCCGGCTATCCTATACCACCCTTCGTCCTAAAGCCGATAGCGGCGCTCTTTCCGACTGCGTCCCGAAGGCACATAGGCCTGCCGGTGGACCCATGTCATCAAGGTCGGTTAGCTCAGTTGGTTAGAGCGTGGTACTAATAAGTCACACGACTTATCAAGTAAATGCCAAGGTCATGAGTTCGACCCTCATACTGACCAACCATTTCTTTTTTGAACATTCGTTGTTTTTGTTTGTTTTGTTTTTTCCCTCTATTCTTCCTTCGGCTTTTGTTTTTGTTACTTGTATTATTATTATTTCCCCTCCGTTATTTATTTTTCTTGCACGTGGCGAGTCTCTCACTCGACTTAGACGTGCCTCTGACTAAATCCACCAGTGTGCGCCCATGCTCGATGTGACTCGGACTCGCCGTAGGTTCTCATAATGGACAATATCGCTCCAGGACTCAGGCGCGGACCGCCGTGGGAACCCCCCTTCTTTCAGTTCGCGTCCCGTCCAAGGTTCGCGGCCGTCCCATCCGGGCCAGACCCACGGCAGCCAATGTACAGCCTGGATCCCGAGTACTTGGGTTGCATCTCATAATCGATTCCTCAACTTCGGTGAGTAGGTAGGGGGTATATTCGGGCCATATAAGGGTGCATCACCTGTGGGTGTGCGATAAGTAATAGATGATGAGCTCCAGAAATAGAACCCCTCGCTCAATACGACCTACCGATGTGGCCTCACGATTATCCATTCGTCATCTTTTCTGCCACATATTGACCGCAGCCCTGCTTTTACCCCGTCTCTGTCTCCCAACTCTGCCGCCAGATGAACCATACAGTTCATCACCCAATGTTGCCGGTCAATTCTGTAATACAGGCGCCGTTGGTCTCGCCGGTGGGACAGTTTCCAGCCGCGCTTTTGGCCTGAGCGAGTATTGTTTGACACTGGATGTCAATGGCATTGACTTATCATAGCTATTGCTCCCATCATCACACGTGGCTCTAGAGTAGGAACGGAAATAGGTGAATTCTCGGGGTGATGAAGACTAGGCGGCGAAACCTTTTTAATCCGTACCTTGACCGCGCGAGCCATGCCTTGCGTCGAGTTGGCTTGCGGTCAAGGTGCCGCTCCAAGCCGAAACGGCGGGATCCCCGCGGGACTTCATTCTCATACCCGTGCGCCTATTGGTGTCCTGTGGCGGTGCGACGGGGCCCGGGACCTGGTTTCCGGGCCCGGATCGCCAGGAAATAAACTCGCAGCTCGCGTGGTACGGGCTGCCGATCAAGGTTCCTCGATGGGCCGCTTCATACCACATGCCGCGCTTTGTTGGATCACTGTAGCCTCGGATCTTGCATATACGACGTATTGTCAAAATTTTATCTTCTGGTCGATCCCTGGACTGGAAGGAGACACATGCAGGCTTAGATGTTGGGCAATGCTGTATTACTCGTTTCTAGCCATGGCCAGGAAGCTGGTCTCCCACTCCCACACTGATAGAACTCGAGTCCCTTCATCGGTTTAGGTAGGCATCTAACAAGGCCATCCCTCCACATGTATCATCCAACCGCGCGTACCATCGCGCGTCATTACGATGTGGACGATCCATCAACTCCCCAACACACCAGTCCTCCTCCACCTCCCGAACGACAGCCCCCCACGCGCCCCTCACAAAGGCAATACTCCCAGCCACAATGATGCCATCGACAATTCCCTCCCACGCTCAAATCCTTGTAAGCTCGAGAAAATCCCGCGTGGCCGCGGCGACTTGACCCCTTCCGGCCACCGAAGCCGCAGCCCGGGCACCCTGATGGCCGCAGCAGCAACCCGGATGGCCACCCCCCGCTTCCGCCCGCGGGGGCCCGATCTTGCAGAATTCGATAGTCGGCCGGCCTCGAACTGACCTTGGAAGACGTTAAGAGTGTTGTGATCGGCGGTGGGAGCGTGCTTGGCGGAGGAGTAGGCGGGGCTCGTTACCACATGGTTGTTGGGACGAAGCCACGCGATGCAAGATTTTTCAACGGGAGATCGGTCGGATCTCCACTGCCGTGAATGATAAATAGCCAGCCGTCAAGCCCCCAGATTGGAATGTGGAAGATCATCTGCACCTCCGTTCCACTACATCTCATCTCACCCGAAGATCCCACCCCACACCACCCCCTCCCCTCTGAACAGCCAACCAAACCGACAAGATGAAGCTCGCCCTCCTCACCACCCTCCTCGCGCCGGCCCTCGCCACCCCGCTCCTCCCCCGTGAGACCGACTCTGCGTCGAACTTCACCCACGAGGCCGACTGGTCCGCCAAGCCCAGCCCCTCGACCTCCTTCCCCATCCACTCGTCCTGCAACGCCACCCTCACGGCGCAACTCTCCCGCGGCCTCGACGAGACGGCGGTCCTCGCGCGCCACGCAAAGGAGCACCTCCTCCGGTGGGGCGGCGAGTCGCCTTTCGTGCAGAAGTACTTTGGCAACGGGACGACGGCTACCCCGATTGGGTGGTATGAGCGGGTGCTCTCTGCCCACAGGGGGGCCATGACTTTCCGGTGCGATGACCCGGATGAGAACTGCGCGACGCAGGAGGGTACGTACAGATCCTATTCAGTGCCCATAGGGCTGAAACATGCCCACGTCTCGGTCCTACTACAACCCCGACCCCCCCCCCCCCCCCCCCCCCCVCTCCCAC
>JAGFNX010000111.1:0-95249 GCA_017657125.1 Scopulariopsis brevicaulis
GCCCCCCCCCCCCCCCCCCCCCCCCCGGCATGCCCCCCCCCCCCCCCCCCCCCCCCCTTTCCCGCTTCCATGGCCTGGCTCTGAGTGGGCAGCGGTGCCTTTTCCCCCCTGTACTCGGTAATACACCACTTCCACTCTGCATGTCGTCGAGTTGCAGCACATCGTAGTAGTACCGAGACGGGCCCTGAACGGAGTCGGACTCGGGGGATTGGGCCAGCACGGCGCCCTCGAACGGGCCGGCGAGGCACGGCGAGACGCAATGCGAATACGGGCTCCTCCTCGGGCCCATCAATCCATTCACCTCACGTGGTCTCCCTCCCCGCCACGGCCATATCCGAGGCATGAGATGTGGCGCTCGCCCTCGGATTCCTCCCTTGTCATCTCCGCCGAGAATCACCGCTAAAACGTGGCACCATCCCCACTGGAACCCAGGGCCCTTCCACCTGCGGGGGGCGTGCGGGCACGCCGCGGGGAAATACGCACCCCGCCGAGGGCCCCACAGGGGGGCGCCCCAGGATCCGATCTCAGCGAGAACAGCGCCGATTGCGACCCCGAAGCGGCCTAGCGGGGTCCCCATCTGCCTGGGGACCCCGGGTGGCACACGCCCCACGGGGGTGGAACGCGTCTTGGGAGAGGGGAGAGAAGCGCCGAGGAGGGAGCGAGGGCCCCTGGCCATTGGCTCGCCGGCGCCTTGGCAGGCCGCGATGCTCGGCCACATTTTTTCTTCTTGGGATAGAGTCGCCAGCGCTAGCTTGGGCCGTGGGGATGCGGGCCGGGAGAGGAACAATCTCTCGGCTCGACACAGGACCGCAGTTTCGTCGTCACTTTGCTTACTGATGTGGAGTGGCGCTCTGGGCTTGGGTTCTTCGGCGGATTGTTTCCGCCGTGGCGCTGAGGCGGCGCTGCTGGGATTGTCTCCCCCTCGAGTCTTGATTCGACGCCTCGGCGATGGAGGGCCAAGCCCACGATCTCGTGGCATTCCAACTACTAGCGGCTTGGCCCTGGTCCATGTGTCACGATTACCAAGCCACGGCCGACTTATCGGAATGTTCTCTGGAACCGTCGATTCTTCAACGGCTTCCCGTGTCTCGCCTCACGTGGCCTGGGGCCCGGGCGCCCACGTGAGTCTCAGACCCTGAGTCGGGTCCATCGTACCTCGTACCTGGACGGGACCTCGGTTAGAGAATTGCTGAGGGAGTCAGCAGCTCGCGTGACACCGAGTGTCGTGACTCGACGCAGGGAGTGGCGTCCCCGGTTGGGACAGCGCTTGGGATGTGCTGGATTGCCACGGGCTGCAGCTGTTCCGCGTACTCGACGCATGCTGCACCGAGGGCGCCGGGCCCCGAGCCGTCCAAGTCGCTTAGGGTACCGGGCAGCCCTACTGGACTGCTGGAGACCGCCCACCACTTCGCACGAGATACCCGATCGAGTCCAGCGCATCCCGCCCAGATCTGTCGCTTGCCGTGCTTCCCGGGCCCTGCCCGTGACACGAAGCACGCACACACGGATACGTATCCCCTCTCCGCCGAACTCCGGCGGACGGAGGGCGGGTGGGTGCAACGCTCCCTCGCGTTCGGAAACCAATTATGGGACGGCTCACTAACCACTAACAACCATGCAATTCCCGTCTCGGCCAGACTCGCTGCATGTTTCCCCACGACGAGAGACGTCACACTCCCCAAAACAATAAACGAACCACACCGCGGGGCCCCGGAGAGCGCCCCGGTGTGCCCAACGCCCCGGGTTCGTCCTCCCCCCCCCGGCCCTAGGAGCTCACAGGGGCCCATGATCCCATCCAGCTGGACGGATGCGGCCGACGAGAGCCGCAAATGCTGCCTCTTTGACGTCGTGTTTGTCCGAGGCTGCGCTGCTAGCGGCGCACGAGGTTGCATCAGAGTCGGCGGCGCCAAGGAGTTATCGGCCCTGTGGCGACATGTCGGGAGCCGGGACAGTCGGCCTTTTTTCTTTTCCTTTCGCCAATGCCAGCGCCAAACGATATTACCAATGCCAGATACTCGGGCCTTTACCACGTCGCAGGCGCTAGCCTCGATCCCTCCTCCTCGCCGGGCGTCCACTCGGCGCTGGAGGCCGGCCGGCGACTCGCACCAATGACGGCGTGGCATTCATCATTCCTTCGCGCACCCCAACAGACGCCTGCCTGCCTGCCTTGGTCTACGGGTGCAAGCGGGCGCCTCGGCGCTGCGCATCAAGGACAAGCCCGGGCTCTGGCCGAGATGTGGACATCGCGCGTTAGCATGACCTGATTATTCCCACACTTCCAGGCCCATCCAGTGCTCCGAGGGGGGGGGCGGCGGATTCCGCGTGATGAACGGGCTGACATGCGAAGCTTCTGCAGAGCACGAGACGTTCGCACCAAACACGACGCAAGGATGCAAAGAGCCGTCCGCGCTAAGCCCCTAGCGTGGCATCTTCTCGGCTTCTGCCCGGCGCTTCTGCGGGGGTGGACCCACTACTCCTAGCGGCCACTCCCCCCCAAATCCGATCCTAACCCCACCGCACCTGGACTACTCCGTATTTCTCACAGACCACGACGGCTTTATGGCCTTTTGAGTTTTTTTTTCTACTCGAGCCCCTCGTGGTCTCCATCTGGGGAAAATACCTTGTCTGGACCCTCAATCCCCGGATCCAGTCCCAACGTCGGTTCTTTCCGAGCACACGCCCCTCGCCGCCCAGAACCTTGCGCCATCCCACGCGACAACACCACATGTTTTCCCGTCGTTCAAACTCGGCCGAACCCACTGCTCTCGGCGAGATATAGACGCACGCGGGGCCCCACCCACTTGTCGGAGGCTCAGGACTGACCCCCGATCGGGGAAGGCGGGGACGAGGCCATGGAATGTCGGTGGGGCCCCATCTCGGCGGGAATAAGGTGGGGGTGGGAGGGTTGTTCCGCCTCGGAGTGGTTCCTACCGAGGAACAAAGTGTGTCGCGTATGTCCGCGCCCATTCTGGTCTATTCCGGATGTCAGTTCATACCAGTGTGGGGAATTCTTCTCTTTTTTTTGCGTTGTGAAGTGTTTGAGCCTCCGAGTCTCTAGCCCCGTTTCTCCACATGGGCGAGTTTTATCGGCATGTCGGGTAATGATTCCATAAGGAGCGTTTCCTTGCTCTACGTTTTTCGCAGTCGTATGTTATTCTTTGACCCATTCAACTGCCGTCGGCCTGGGGACTTTGTTGTTTCCGCTGCGGCTCCTCTATCGCGCCATGGCCCCGCCGTGAAGCCCGCCCGCGTCCTACGTTCGACGAGCCCTGACATCATTACCGTGTGCCAGCTTACAAGTCAGCACGCTCCCGCCGATATCATTGTACGAGGTAGAGCTGCTGCTTCCCGGTGGGGGTGGAGTAAAATCCTCACGACCCCTCGTCCCGCTTTTAACGGCCGAGTCCTGTCATCCGCCTGCATCCCATCCGCTTGAACCCACCCCCCACGAACTCGTCACTCCAAACAACGAAATCTTATGTCCACCTCGTAAACCACACCTCATCTCCGCGTCCATCCCAACCCGAACCGCATTATGAACCCTCGCTCCCGGATTAGGTTACCGCGTATTATTAATAACTCGCAAGGAGGACCGCCAAGCAGGCGAGATTGCCAGGGGGTTGCGCCGGCCACACGGCCAGGTACCTTAATATAAGCCAGTCGCACCGCGCAATGCAACTACGCCGAGTGCCGCCGAGCGCACCGCCGTAGGTGGGACCCTCCGAAGGCAGCAGTCCGTGCAAACAAGTACCCCCCAGCCCAGACACACCCACACCCTAGCACACTGCACCCTTTCTCCCTCAGGAACCGAACTGCCGGGATTTCCTGGCCCCTTCCCACATCCCCACCGCCCGGAATATGCAGTCCGTATTCGTACGTCCGCCCCGCAAGCTCCACGGCCGGCCCGACTTCAAATGCCAAACGGGGCCCGCTTGCCCCTCCACTTCCCCGACACCAACGTCAATAGCTTCGAAATTTGGCCGAGACGCGGCCAGCTCCCCCATGGGCATCCACGTTTCTCGCAGACCCTTCCGCGGGGAGAAAGGCGGGGAGGACAGGCAGATCTCGCCACCGGCTAGGGATGGGGGATAGGGAAGAAGGGGGAAAGAAGAGGCGTCACTCCGCAACCGACACGTCGAGCGAGAGGTCCACGAGGCTCCTGTTGTCCCTCACCGACCGGACGCGCTGCTTCACGGCCGCCGCGACGGCGAGCCCGCTCTCGAGGCGTAGGTGCGAGCGGTCGCCGAAGGGGACCTCGGACCCCTCGCTTGGCCTCAGGCCTCGGACGGTCCGCGACGAGAGGCCCTCCTCCGCCACCTCCCTCGTCCACGCGAGCGCCTTGCACCCACACCGGAGGACATCCGAGTACCGTCCCGGCGCCGTGGCGAAGTAGACGGCGAACCTGTCCACGATTCCTCTACCGCGAGGCCTCATGCGGACCTGGGAGCAGGAGAAGAGTACCTCGTGGACACTTAGCGCTGTTCTTCCGTCGACCGGCATAAAGACGGAGTATACGCCGGGCCTCATTTCGGCCAGATTAAGCTGTGCGGGCTCGTGCCGGTCGAGCGCCAGGCCGGAAGTTCCGAGGCGAAAGGTCAGGACGTTCAGATCGCCCTGGTAGCCCAGGCTCTGCTGCAGGCTCGACGGGAGGCCCTGCATAGACCACGCCGGCCTCGCCATCCATTCCGCGCTGGCGCTGGGAGCCTCGACCCGCGAGGGCAGGTAGAACTTCTTTGGCGTGAAGTTCTTCGCTGACCGCTGCGACACGCATATCAGACCGAGTTTCCTCGAGGAACCCACCCTGTCCGCCGTCATGTAATCCGGGATCTGGGAGATGGTCCCCTGGAAGGCGCGGTAGATGGACTTGACGCGCAGCAAGGTGCAGAGCATTATTGGGGGCTCGTGGGGTGCGTCAAACTCGGCGATCAGATGGGACCACGCGAGCACGTCGCGCTCGCCGTGAGGGACTCCGTACAAACCCGGATCATCGACAAGCAGGGTAACCAGAATTCCGCGGCTTGTGATGGCTAGGGCTTCAAACTCCGAGTCCGCTATTGCGACTTGGTCCCAAGAGATGCCCTGTCGGACTTGCTCCGGTGACTGCGGGTCCCTGAGGAGCGGAGGGTTCTTGGTGGGCAACACGGTGGTGAACCCCTTTGGGTTCGGCGCAAGAACGCTCTGATAATCTGAGGATAATCCCGGGATGTTCCAAGCCAGCAACGAGAGATCCTCGTGTCGTCTCAGTATCTCTTCTTGAAGGCGGATAAACGCTCGATGGCTCTCCCCATAGAGAAGGGGCATGTTAACGTCGAATATTCCCATCAGCGAGTACGCGCGGTCCTCGACCTTGGTAGTCTCCCGGTTCGCGGCCCAGCTCATGCGCTCCGCCATGCAGCACCGCGCCATCGAGCCCCCCGCCAGCACGTCGGCGCGGATACCCGTGATGCGCCTCAGCTCCGAGGTGAGACTCGACTTGGTGCCCAGCTCAGCCCAGTGCTTGTTGTAGAACTCGAGGCACCGCGGCGCGATGAGCTCCTGGAGGGTCCAGCCGCGCCTGAACCACCGGCTCCGCGAGAATTCGTAACCGAGGCTCATCCGGGCGTCCCGGGCGTCTCGAGGTGCGGAGGCCGCGACAGTGACGGCCGGCGCGGCCTCTACATCCTCCATGTAGACGTAGCAGACGGCGGAGAGCTTGTACCACTGGTACATGGAGTTGATGGCCTCGGACAGCTCGGAGCTTGACGTCTTGTCGATGCAGCAGGTGTCAACCCAGGCCCATTCGTAGCCGTCGCGGGCAGCCTGCTTGCAGCAGCCGCGTATCTTTGCGAAGCCCTTGAGGCCAGAGGCGAATTCCGTGCCCATTTCCATGTCCTGGAAGGCCACCTCCTCCTCGCCCCACGTATGGGAGAGAATGGCGTAAGGCGGGACATGACCGGGGAATGATTTGAGCTGTAGGCTGGCTGTGTTGATGAGTCTCATCGTGTAGAGAAAGACGGAGAAAGTCGGGTGCGGTGTTTGTATGACGTTGTTCCGCAGGACAGGCGGACGTGTCCGGCTTTAGGGGAAGGAGCCATTGTCGTCCGTTGCAATACGCGAGTCAAAATTAGTGAGGCTGCCGATGCGGCCGAGCAGGCTGGGGTTGGGATGGTGCGGCATGCACGAAGTGAATGTGGGTGGGTTCGTTCGTGGCCGCCAAGTCCACCTCTCCAACCAAGTGCTCAGCCTCCCAAGGCTGCGGTTCTGTCCATGATGCGATGACGTATGGTGAGCCCATCCCATGATGATGACGAGCCCGTTTTGGCATCCTTTGAATATGTGTTGGAAATACGTGCAGGCCATGCCGTTGCCAGCCTTGCCCGGATTTCTTGGGACGAATCTCCAGTCACAAATGTGGTGTCACACGTCAAATGTCCGCCGACAGGGTCACTGAGACCCGACGCAGGGAGACCAGGCCCTGGACTTGGCGCTCAGTCGATGTCAGTGCCAAGCGCAGTCATCAGATGGACACTGATAGGTGTCACGACCGGAGGTCCGTTGGCTGGCGCACAGGTCGAGGATGGAAGTCGATGCCTTCGCTGTTGCGGTGATACAGCATCTACAGATGCATCATGGTCGCTTCGGTGGGCTCGACAGGCGCCATTGGTCACGGGCCGCCCATCACGTGTCGCGAGATATCACCCTCGGTCGCTCCTGCCGTCTCACCCCAGCCCGCTCAAGATACGATAATGTCAGGCACGAACGAGATGATGACGGAGCTCACCCGTCCTCCTCTCTAGTCGAGCTTTCCCGCAGATTCGCATCCACACGTTGCCGTCCTGGCAGGCGGCTGCGCCGTGACGAGCCTCGACAGCTCGGGATCCTCGGACAGGACATCACCAGCGTTCTCTCTGGTTGGCTCCGACACAGCCTCGACCGTCACCATTGGCACCTCAACATGCACAGGAATATTCGGAAACATCGACGCCCCGGGAACCACCTAGGGCACAAGTTTGTGTCGACGGGCCGGGGTAGCCCACGCCCTCAACCGCTATATCTTCGACGCCCAAGTAGAGCGTTAGCCTTTTTTGCCATGTCGTGGCCGACCCAGAAGCCCAGGGAAGCCACTCCTCAACTCCTCTGTTTCCCTATCTGTCGGGTAATGGAAGAGGCGGGTCATACCAAGTTACCCGGTGCCGTGGTCTCTTGACCTTGGATTGAGATAGCGGGTCAGCAGCCGTAAAGCGAGCGCTTCCTCGACGAAGTCCCTGTCCACGTCTGCCGGGAATCGAGGTACGTCGGGCCGGGCGAGATGGGATTGGAGGAGATAGACATGATGGGGATGACCCATCCGCTGGAGAGGTAAGTTCGAAGCATCATTTGTAGTCCCGCGTTCTGAACTTGAATGCGGACGAGATCCCTGAATGTCCACTGGCAGTGGACTCAAAAACTGAGAACAGGAGGTATATGTTTGTCAGTGGAGTTCAGCGAGCCCGTGGATCAAACAGAGTGTATTAACAGCAGCCAGCCTGCCCCTGTCCGGACCCTGTGACTGCCGATAAAAAGCCCATTTAGTCAATTTACTCGAGCGTCTAGGTATGTCCCACGATGCTAATCGAGCACGAAAACCAAGCTTCGAGAAATACGCCCGGCAAGAAGGTGACACACCGCTTCCTTGATTTGAAGCATCAATTCGAGGCCATTCGCAGAATGCATTTGACGGTAGTACGGAGTACTCGGAGAATATTAATCTCGTCCTCTGTCTGAGACCCACTTTCCGCGGAGACGGCTGGTGGGTACGCTTGACCCGGCCGGAGCCACGACCGGACGGTCAACGGACGGTGCTCGGACACGGTTCGGAGGATGCAAACAGGGGTGCGCCGGGGTCGTGCCGGCTCGGCGCCGGCCGAGCTCCTCGGTCGCAGGGTTCCGGTCGCGGGATTCTCGACAACAAGACAAGCTCCACTGCCGTGGAACCTACCAGATCCAACGACAAAAATTACGCATCTTGACCCATGATAACATAATCTAGCACGACCCACCGAGACCCAAGGCCATGGAACACGCGGCCATTCCGCCCCGGACCTCCGTCCAGGAACAAACAAATCCCGCTCACCAACTACCCCTCACCAACCCACCATCTCACCGACTCATCATGGCCGCCACGAAGCAAATCTCACCCGACGACGTCGTCTTCGCCGCCGCGACTCCCGCCCAGCGGGAGCTCGCATGGCGCATCAACGGCATGTCCTGGGCCGGCGGGCTCTCCACTGACGACCACGTCCGGCGCAACGAGACTCTCGCCGCCACCCCGCACGCGACGTCCAAGACGGGCGGCCGCACCACGTGGGTCATGCACCGGAAGGACGCGCCCCTCGACCTCATGTCCTCTGTGGACTCGGTCGGCAAGCAGGCGCTAGTCAAGGACGGGAGCGGGCTCCGGACCGTGAGGGCCTACGGCGTCGCGAGCGTGCACACGGCGCCTGACTACCGGAAGCAGGGCATGGCGGGCCGCATGCTCCGCCGGCTTCAAGAGAAGATGGACGCCGACGGAGAGTTCAGTGTGCTGTACAGCGATATCGGGCCGGAGTACTACGGGGCCCTCGGGTGGAGGGCGTTCCCCTCGCTCCAGGTGTCCGCGTACCTCGAGGGCGAGAAGCGTGCAGCGCCCGAGAGCGTTAAGTTCCTCTCGCGGGAGGAGGCGGAGCGCTTCTGCGAGAAGGACGTGGCCGATCTGACGGAGAAGATGGGGAGCCTCCCGGACGACGGGAGGACGTACGTCGCGTTCCTGCCTAGCGCCGAGCAGCTGGGCTGGCAGTTCACGCGCGACGCGTTCGGCGCCAAGGCCTCTCGCGGCCGGGAGCCGGATAACTATGGCGCCGCGACGGCCGACGACCAAGGCTGGGTGTTCTGGCACCACGACCTGAGCAAGGGGACGCTCGTGGTGCACCGCGTCGTGGCGGGGAGCCAAGAGGCGGTGGCGGAGCTTCTGCGCGCGGCGGTCGCGGAGGCGGGGGAGTGGGGGCTGGAGAAGGTCGTGGCGTGGAACCCGGTGGGCGTGGTGGAGGACGGGGCGAGGCTGCTTGCAGAGGAGGGCGAGGGGGTTCGGGTTAGGTTTGAGAACCGGAGTGATTCGAGGTTGCCGTGTCTAAGGTGGAAGGGGGGCGCGGAGGGGGATGTGGTGTGGGAGGATAACTACTACTACGCGTGGTGCTAAAGTGCTGGTTTGACTGGACGGGTCGCGTTGGTCTCACCTGCTGGGTCAGGCATATCGGGCTGGATAATGGTGCACTTGGACTTGAGAGTTTTCTTCCTGGGTGCCCGAGGTGACCAGTCAACTCCGCGGCTGGCTGTAGCCCGTTGCGGGCCTGTCAGACTTCGTCCCTGGATGGGACGGAATTCGGCCGATGTATCATTTCGGAAGCGGATTTCGGTCTGTTCCCAACCAGTTGTACCGGCCCGACGCTGGCGACACGACATGGCATCGAACCAATCGGCCGGGAGCCAACCGCCCAAACTGTTTACAAAAATAGACCTCGCATATTGGGAATACAACTCTTTCTCCGGACCTGGCCCATGGGCAAACGCCATTCGTCCTCACCGCCGATGACTCGCATGTCAGCCCCGTCCCCGCGAGATCAAAGCAACCCGAGAAGACAGGCTTGGCTCCGCAATTCGGCCCTGTGACGTGGGTCCCAGCCTGGTCCCTTCGATGTTTCCTGCATGAAGGTCTTCCAGATCGGGGTTAGCGCTAGATATGCGAGCTCAATCCCCGGCGTTCTTACTCCGGAGCCTTGTCAAATGGGTCAGTCACGGGAGAGCCAGGCAGACCGAATGGGTCGGGGGGTTCCATCCCCGCGAGAACTTCCTCGGCAGCTGAACAAGCGACGACATCGCCAGTTCACCCGCGAACCCTCTATGGTCCCCGCGGGATGTAGTTCCGCGGAGGCAAGATCACTCGGCTCAAACCTCAATCGGGAAGAATTGCGCGGGACCTGGAATGCGGGACCCCGCGCAAGATCTCTTTTTCCGCCCGCCAACACTCGCCCGTCCGTCTCGGCATGACATCCCGCCGACTCGCATGTAAGATTTGGCGTGCTGAGCAGACAGACCACCCGTGATGCGGCGCTAACGCCAGGCTGTGGCTCAAATAGGTTGCGTTGTGCACTCTTTTTGGTAAGGGCGGGATGGACCCCTGCGAGGGCTTGTGCGGCGAGGCTTTCGGCAAGGAGTTTTGCGTGCCTGGTTGTTGGGGGTGGTGGACGGCAGGGTTTGCCTCGCAGCCTGGTGGGAATTGAGAAGTATAAGACGTCGGCTTTGGACGCATCCCGACGAGGAGGCTCGTTCTCCCTTGCTCTCGGTGCTCGCTGTTCACTCACCAACACAAGACCCAACCACCGCCCCTCACTATCTCCAGCTACCACCAACGAACACCCACAATGTACCTTCCAACCCTAGCCCTCGCCCTCTTCGCGGCCACCGCGGCCTCGGAGCCCCTCGTCCAAGCGCAGCGCCCCGCCCTCCATGCGCGCCAGTCCTCCTGCGGCCTCACGATGAGAGAGTGCGGCAGCGGCTGCATCCCCATTGGGTACACCTGCTGCCCGGACCGCCTGGGCGGGTGCGGCGCTCTCGAGAGGTGCGTCCTGGGGTCAAACGACGAGTACGGGTGCTGTCCCATCGGGAAGACGTGTTTCGGCGAGGGGGGCGTTTCGACCCGGGGAGGCGGCGGCGGCGGGATTCCGGATCCGACACCGTCGCCGACGCCGATTGGTGGCGGGAGTTCCGATGATGATGATGATGATGATGACTTCCCTACACCGACGGAGGGCTCGTTGGTCGGGGATGACGACGACGACGATGATCTAAGCTTTAGCGACAGCCTCACGAGCTCGTCTAGCAGCACGTCTAGCAGCACGTCTAGCACCCCGCTCTTCACGATCGAGACAACCTCTGACCCCCTTCCCACCGCCTCCGCCTTTACGCCCGACGACGACGACGACGACGATTTCGACCTCGGTGAGCCCAGCAACGCGGCGCGGGGCGCGCTGTCCCTCCTCAGCGTCCTCGCCGCGGCCGCGGCGCTCCTGGCTCTCTAATCCCGAGCTACCTCAAGGGACGGGAACACAAGAGGAGACGAAGAAGATGATGAAGGAGCGTCTGTTTTCATGTCTTTGGAATGTACTGAGTATGAAGGAAACGAAACAACGACATGAGTGCAAGGACCGACCGATACCCCCGTAGAGGAATCCCTCTCTTCCTCCGCTCTTTTAGCTTAAAGGATGGTAGATAATGATTATACACGACACGGGGAGAATATTCCCCCAAACTCTCAGCCTCTCCACAATCTCCCCATCACTACGTTCCTCGTGAACCAACTCGTCCCCGCTGCTCCCCTCACAACGCCATCATGGCCACCCCGACCAACGCGCCGAGCGCCCCCGCGGCCGCGATGCGCACCTTCATGGCGGCCGACTCGTCGCCCGTGGCCACCGGGACGCCAGTCGAGATGGTGGTGGTCAGGGCTTCGGTGCCGGTGGGCGGCGTGGCGGTGACGTTGGCGCTGGTGGCGGTGGTCATGTTGGGGGCGAAGGTGTGGCTTGGGAAGCCGCAGGCGCTCATGATGCTGTTAATGTCTGTGTTTTTCCGTGTTAGTCTCTTTTATTTTATTTTTCTCTTCGACTTGTCCTCTTTCTTTGCTTATTCGCAGGGGATGTTGGGGTGGAACGGGTTCAAGTGTTTTAGGGGGGCCGGCGTGTAAGTGTAAGTGTGAGTTCACTCACCCCGCTGCTCGGTGCTATTCCAGTTCGCGGTATCATTCCCGACAGAAGTCCCGTTCCCGACGGTAGTCCCGTTCCTGAGAATAGTACCGTTCCCCCCACTGTCCTGATTAATACAGCTGGCGCACAGCGCCGTCCTGTTTGCGACGTCGAAGCTGTCGTTGAGGCAGATGCACTGCTTCTCCAGCAGCTCCTTGTGCCGCGCGTCGATGGATGAGTTGCCGCCGGCGTCGCACGTGCTCGTGAGGTTCACGACGGGCTGGCAGATGGAGCTGCACTGGTCCGGCACGTCGCCCCCTGCGAGCTGGTAGTCGGAGAGGACGAGGGCCGGGAGGGCCAGGAGGAAGGGGCCTAGGGCGCTGGGGATCATGGCTGGTTGCTGCGCGGGTGGTGGGCTTCAGTTGGGTGGGTGGTGGAGCTTGGGATGGACTGCTGGCTGGCCTCAACTTGACTGATGAACGGCGGGATACGGTGAATTGGAAGAGGAAAGCAACCGAGGACAGAGCCAGAAGGTCGACACTGTAATATGAATGGATCCCCCGATCCCAACTTCATGACTCCCCTCACAGCAAGCTTCATATGCCACAAGTACGCCCCAGCCCCACCAATCTTCAGGCCCCGACCTATCCGCGCCGCCGACAGCCCTCGTCGATTCAGCCATGACGACGCCCAGCTCCCGCCTCGAAACCTTAAGATTCGTAAGTGCTTGCGCATCGATCTCGCCTGGGCACTCCGATGCGCGCGGGGCTCACCCTCCCGATCTGCTCGATCTGCGTTGCCAAGGGACGAAGGCGGGCGAACCCCCATCGCTGGGGGACTGAGACATTTGTAGCCGGTGGGCCGTGTCTTACCCTCCCTTTGACGGCGAAAGATGGAAATTCATGATCGGACGATGGGAGTGTCGTCACTCCCATCTTCTTCATCGGACGAAATTCTTGTACGGAGGATTAGGTAGTGATGGCATCATACCCAAGCCTTCTTTGCGTATGCCGAGGCCTCACACCTTCCTACCAGTATACTTCGAGAAAGGAGAACTCCCGGCTGGTCTTGTAGCGGCGGGAAAAAAACCTTCTGGCTCTCTCGGTAGGGGAGCGGGCCGGTAGCGGGGACACGCGTCGCATGACATCACGGAAGCTCGGGTAGCGGCGAAGCGTGGGCGGGATGGCTCGATTGAATTTTTTTTTTTGGAAGCCGCGGAATTCTTTCGGCGCGAAGTTTAATTTGGTGTGAGCCTTTACTGCCGCCGTAAAGCTAGAAGGGCGCTGAAACTTGGGACGATACGCTAGGCGGCCGGTGATATCCGTGCCACGGTCTCAGCGCGGTCTGCACCGGAGAACACCGTCCGGCGTGCCGTAACGGAGTGCGTGGTATACACGAAAGGGCCGGATGGCCGGGGTCTCGTCCTGGGGAAGTGACCCGTCCAGAGCAATGCGGGGGGACTCCGCCTGGGCCGGAGCGGATGGGGCCGGCTGCCCCGCGTAGCCGGTTGTGGGGGGGCGGGGGCGGGGCGACTTACACGGAAGTCGTGCTTGGGGTGCCATGTCAGCCACGCCTTATTGGCCTTGTGTGCGATTCAGGCCTGGCCTGGGTATGCTCGACTGCTATTCGTGCCGCAGCGTGAACCCTCCCAAGACTACACGCAGAGGTCATTCCAAGTGTCGTCCGGTCGGTGTACGGGCGAGGCGGTCCTCGGGGTGTGTTCAATACCTTGTTCCCCAGTACGTCATTCTACGCTATTTTCTCCCCTCGGGGAAATTGTGGAGGATATCTTTTGAGGCCCATCGCTGAGTAGCGACAAGATTTCTCGGCGCGTGGCTAAGAGCGCAGATCAGATGGCGACTGGTACCCGACGGCGTCATACAGATGGCTAGCCGCCTTGCCTCCGGCGGCCTGCCTACCGTCTAGTGGTGGGTTATGGCCCAGTCCTGACCCCCCGGCACAAGAACAGCCAGTCTTGAAATTTTAAATCAGTGGATCACTAACCGGCAAGTTAGTTTTTTGCCAAGGAGGGGGCCATGGCGGTCCGACCTTCCCCTTTCCTGCCTCCCGCCCCTCCTTACCCGGTCATGGAGTGGCGGGGTTCACTCCATGGGGCGCACCAGACCGTCATGAGAAGCATACGAGCTGGTATATACCTTCCAAGCTGCGTGTACGGGTTACCACTGTACGAACCTATGTACGACTCCCTAGGTTCGAAGCAGGTGAAATAATGACGCCTTTCGTACCTGGGTCCGTCACTCGAGGGACGCCACGCACCCGGACCTCGTCTGATTGCCGCCATGGCTTTTCCTAGAGCGCCATACCCAGCTCGTCATCTGTCCCCCTCGCGCATCCGCGAATGATGGCCCAGCCTAGGCCTCGGTCCGTTCTTGGGATCCAGGTGGCTGGGCATCGCAGACCACCATCGATCGAATGAGGACGAGTTTCCCCCTCGCCGTGAAACAATTCCTTATCGACCAGGGCCGGCATTGAGAGGCAAGAAATGTCGGCGGCCTGGCTGTCCACAGATCTTGTCGACATTGTGGCACCGCGTCCTTGGATCAGCTCAACGTTTGTAGCTGTTAGTGTACAGACACTCCCACATGTGGGTACTCGCTGGAGAGTACCCACGCCGGGAAACCGGTGGCGGCGGTGCGGAGCTCTCCGAAGAGCTTCAGCGTCGGTAGCGCCGTGGAGGGCAGGAAACCCTGCCCAGGGAGGTCCGGCTTTGCATTGGGGATTTGATAGTCCAGACTAACGATGGTTTCATATGTTGCCCGCCTCTCGTCGCTCTGTCATGGTCTAATCCCCAGGTCGCAAACACGCTGGGAGAACAGGTCCTGGATGTGTATGTCCATCAATTCCGCCTCTACTCATACACGACCCAACCAAACGCCGAGGCATCGATGCCCCTTCTGACAAAACCAAACGCCAAAACACCATGCCCGATGTCCCAACTTGCGGCTTCTCCCTCGCGACGCCAGACCTCCTCGTCACAAACGCCCCTGAATCTCCCACCTCTTCAGAGCCCAGTCTCAGCGGGCCGCAGAATCAGCGCTGGCAGTTAATCACGCCCGGATCCAGATTTTGCCCTTCGGCAAACACGGGGACACACTGAGAGTCCTAACAAAAGGTCAGCAAACCGCCCTCCACAAGCCGCCGACGCGTCAAACGAACCGCTATGCACTGCTGGAACGCCCCGCCCAGGGCATCGCCCTTGAACGGCGTCCCGCTCGCGTCGTCGCATCCCCCGATCTAAAACCGTTAGCAGCGTCCTCTTGTCCTCAACCGGTGACGAACGCATGGATGAGAGTTTGCCTGGGCGGTTAGAAGGGGGCTAGGAGGGAGGGGTTTCCCTACCACGTCGCAGGAATTCTGGAGACACGCGCACGCGCACTTGGTGAGATCAAGCTCGACGGGCGCGCCGCTGCAGGAGCCCACGGTGACGGTACAGGCGGCGGCCTGCCGGGGCTCGACGGGCTTCGCGGCGGCGGCAGAGATGGTCGCAGCCAAGAGGCCTAGCAGTAGGAGGCGCATTCTCGCGGTGGTTATCTGTGTCGGGTTTGGTTTGCTGGATTTAAGAGCCAAGGGAGAGTTGAGGGGAGTCGAGGGGTTTCAGGATGTGAGTGTCGGGGAGCTGAGCTCTCTTATCGGGACGCGAGGAATGTCGTGTAAGTCAATGTCTCAGTAATCTCGGCAAGTACCCGTCGCGTCGCAGCCCACGCGGTGTCTCGACCCCAAGTTAAATTAGAAGGAGCGAAAAAAAGCACTTCGAGCCAAGAGAAGATCCCATCGCGGGGATGAAATACCGGGAGAGACGGCATTTTATCCTCCCCCCGGCAATATCCCGCCGTCGGCACTAGCTTTTCCACCCAATATCGAGGCTAATTGGGGAGATTATATTGCGGTGCGGGAGGGGCGATATTAGCTCGCCCGGCTTGGCTGGTTCCGGTTGGGCGGGCGGGAAGCGGTACTTGTACCGAGCTTGCCATTCTTCGTGGGAGGGAGTGCCGTGGTAGCATGAGATGAGGGAATGGTTTCGCACGTTTGGCGGTTCGTGGTAATATGCGTTGCCCGTCGTGAGGATTCGATAGATTGCCGGGCCACTCTAAGTTTACGAGTTTAGGGGTCAGAGAGTCGGGGATAGAAACGCGGTACCGCGGTAGGGGGCAGCTCGCCTAGCTCGCGGGCCCCGGTCTTCAGGTGGGCGTCGGTACCGGCCCGCCCACCGGTTGGGCCCATCTGCGCGTTGTTGCAGGGTGTGATTTCGGGGCTGGTGCGCCGGGATTGCCTTCTCCACGGGGCCCCGATGCCGCAGCCCGTTGTTTGGGCTTTCCCTGGCGCCTGTCGTGATTGTCTCCCTCGATGAATGTGAGAGTTGGCGATTATATCAAGACGCGAATTCCGATGGGCCGGAGGTAGCTCTGCATATAGAAACATGTCGCCTGTCTCTGGACTCACGCTCGGGTCCAGGTCGACCCGAGACATCGCCGCCCCAACCAATCCCAGGAATTCCGACATCTAACCCATCGGCATGTGTGGATTGCGGCTTGATGGAGTCGTACATCCTCCAGCTTCGGGATTGGGGGCTTCTTTCATGGCCCGAGAGTTTCGCTGCCGGGAGCGAAAGTTTAGGGCGTTGATTTTGACGCTGACGCTCAATAGCACCTTCCTTTTTCGTCGGCCGCGTTGTTTCTGCCCGAGGTGATCTACGCCGTGCCGCTCCCTAAAGCTGGGGTATCTGCGACATCACGACCCCGCCAAACGCGAAACAGAACGACACCTCCCACCCATCCTCTCCTCCGCCCTCTACAAACAGAACCACAACACCCGCAGACAACACCCCCAGGATGCTGCTCGCCGCCCTTGCCGCCCTCCCCCTCGGTCTAGCAGCCAACACCCCCGGCCTCCCCATCGTAATCAACACCTGGTCCGGCCCCTTCACCGCAGCCACAACCGCCGCCTACACCACCCTCACCAACGGCACCAGCACAGCCCTCGACGCCGTCGTGGCCGGCTGCGCCGCCTGCGAGAGGAACCAATGCGACGGCACCGTAGGCTGGGGCGGCTCCCCCGCCGAGTCGTGCGAGACGACGCTCGACGCCATGCTCATGGACGGGACGGCCATGGACATCGGGGCCGTGGCGGGGCTGCGGCGGGTGAGGGACGCTGTGGCGGTCGCGAGGAGGGTGCTGGAGTTTACGGAGCATAGCATGTTGGCGGGGGACCTGGCGACGGTGTTTGCGGTGCAGAACGGGTTTGCTGAGGAGGACATCTCGTCGGCTGAAAGCCGCGAGAAGTGTGAGGAGTGGAAGAGGGGAGGGTGCCAGCCTAACTTCCGGCGGGATGTAACCCCCGACCCGCGCGCCTCCTGTGGACCTTACGAGCCCATCTTGCACGGCCCGGCGCCCCCTCGCGACCCGGAATTGAGGCCCCGCTCGGACAGGTTCTCCCACGACACAATCTCCCTGCTCGCCATCGACACCCAGGGCAACATCGCAGCGGGAACCTCCACAAACGGCGCCTCCCACCGCGTTCCCGGCCGCGTGGGCGACGGGCCCATCCCCGGCAGCGGCTCCTACGCCGACAGCGAGGTGGGCGCGTGCGGCGCGACGGGGGACGGGGACGTCATGATGCGGTTCCTGCCGTGCTACCAGGCCGTTGAGAACCTGCGGCGGGGGATGGGGGCTAGGGAGGCGGCGGAGGATTCGGTGGGGAGG
Source organism: Scopulariopsis brevicaulis (assembly GCA_017657125.1). Lineage (NCBI taxonomy): Eukaryota > Fungi > Ascomycota > Sordariomycetes > Microascales > Microascaceae > Scopulariopsis > Scopulariopsis brevicaulis. The sequence goes on from JAGFNX010000111.1 coordinate 17,453, forward strand.
ATCGTGCGGAGGTTTCCCGGAGCGATGACGGGGGTTGTTGTTGTTGATAAGGACGGGAATCACGGGGGGGCGGGGAGCGGGTGGGTGTTTAGTTATGCGTACAGAGGGGGGGTTATGCAGGAGGTGGAGGTTGTGAGTGTGGAGCCGCTCGAGGGGACGGGGGCAGCGTAGGTGACGGAGCGGCGGGCTTCCCAGGATTGAGTACGTAGTGGAGGCTATGAGACTGGATCACTTTGACAGGTTTATCATCTAGTACAAGACCAACTCCGGCGCCTGGCACGCGGCACGTCACGCGGCACCCTGTCCCTTGGCGGCGACCTTCCCCCTCCCCGGCGCGCTCTCAAACCTTTCCTTCCACTTGTCCATCTTGAACATCTCGACGCACTGCAGCGCGCTCGGGTTCCCGTGCTCCGGATCCGCGCCGCCCTCGAGGAGCGCCTGCAACGGCTTAGCACAGGCCCCAAATACGGGGAAAGCCAGGTCCTCGATGCACAGGGAGACTTACCTCTATCACGGCGTCCTCCTTCTTGAAAACCGCCCCCGCGAGCGGACTCTGGCCCCTGTCGTTCAGCCGGTCCGGGTCGGCGCCGTGCTGGAGCATCAGGGCCACCAGCTCCGCGTGGCCGTGGTACGCCGCCAGCATGAGCTTCATGACAAAAGTTCAGCTCCCACTCTACAAACTTGGAGATTTCACCACGGGATAGGTCCGTACCAGAGTGTCCCCCTTCTCATTGGTAAGATTGGCCGGCAACCCCGCCGGCAGCGCCTGCTGGAACGTCGGCATGTCGCCCCGCCGCGCGGCGTCGTACATGCGGCCCGCGAACTCGGTGAGCTCGGGCGGGATGGGCTGCGGGGATTCCATTGTGGGTAACGGAAAGGACGGAGGAGAGAGGTGTGCCAAAAGTGACAGGTTGTGATGGTCTCGTTGCGCGGAGAATTCGCGGGGCCAGATGGAGCTCGGGTGGGTGCGGGGTGACGACACACCGAGAGCTCACCGAGAGCTTTTTCGGTGGGGAGCTCGGTGAGAGGCCGAGAGCTCCCGTGGGCCGACTGTAGCCGGCAGATTTCAGCCGAGCCGATCGTCTCCTCGACGTCACGAAAACAAACCACGACGCAACAACCGAGCTTCGCGAACCCCCAATCCGCGCATCACACCCCCGTCATCGACGTGTGTTTTATCCCCCATTAATTTAATACCGGCGCCAAGCCCAACCGCAACAATGCCGCCCCTCACCGCGACGCTCCTCCGCGCCCGCCGCCTCCCCACAACCCTCCGCCTCACCCGGCCCTACTCCCAATCCACCGAGCCCCTCGTCCGCGTCACGAACCTGCCCGCGCCCAACAGCGGCCACATCCGTGTCCTGGAGCTGAACCGGCCCTCGGCGCGCAACGCCATCTCGCGGTCCCTCCTCGCGGGGCTGCGGGCCGAGGTCGACGCCGTGGCGGGGCAGTACGGCGACGGGGGCGAGGAGCTCCCGGTTAGGAAGCTGTTCGGGGGCGCGGCGGGGGTGGATGAGAAGGGGCCTACGCGGGCGGTCGTGCTGGCTAGTGCCGTCGATACGTCCTTTTGCGCGGGGGCGGATCTGAAGGAGCGCAAGGGCTTTTCGAAGGAGGAGTACGGACCCCATTTCCTCGCGTCCATCTCGCAATCCCCTCCCATCCACCTCTTCCTACGACTAGCTGATGGATAAATGCTAACATGACGCCCAGGACCGACGAGTTCCTCTCCAACCTCCGCGGCACCCTGACCGCCCTCGAAACCCTTCCCGTCCCCACCATCTCCGCCATCTCCTCCGTCGCCCTGGGCGGCGGCCTCGAGCTCGCCCTCTCCACTCACCTCCGCGTCCTGACGTCCAACGCGGTCGTCGGGCTCCCCGAGACGCGCCTCGGCATCATCCCCGGCGCGGGCGGCACGCACCGCCTCCCCGCGCTCATCGGGCTGTCCCGCGCGCGGGACCTGATCATCACGGGGAGGCGGGTGTCCGCGCCCGAGGCGTACTTCCTCGGCATCGCGGACCGGCTGGTGGAGATCCTTGAGGAGGAGGGGGACACCGAGGGGCAGGGCGGGCAGGGTGGGAAGGCGGGCATGCTGGAGCGGGCCAGGCGGGGCGCGCTGGCCGAGGCCGTGAGGCTCGCGACCGAGATCTGCGAGGGGGGCCCCGTGGCTGTGAGGTCTGCGCTGAGGGCCGTGGGCTGGGCGAGGGAGGAGGTGGAGAACAAGATGTACGAGCGGATCCTACAGACGGAGGACCGGGACGAGGCGCTTAGGGCGTTCCAGGAGAAGAGGAAGCCTGTTTTCCAGGGGAGGTGAGCCCCTCTCCTCTTTACTCTGCAGATATATGTGCAGGTGGTAGTAGAAGGTGGAGTTGCAGTGGAGATGCTGGGTGGCGGGAGCTGGAGCTGGAGCTTGGAGCTTAGCTAGCTCAGTAGACGAGCTCGTGAGCATCGCGAGACTCACCGCTGCGGCGCCACCCGCGCCGGGGGGGGGTTCCACTTCAATTGAGCTGCCGAACCGGAAATTATACTCCGATCCGATCGCGTAGTTGCATTTTTTTTCGCCTGGTTTCTACGGGGCCGGGTTTCCATGCCCTGCTGCAGGTAAATGTCGGAAGCTGAGCACGCGCTTCGCTCATGGGCGCACAAGGATGACATCACCGCCAGTCACCGCCAACGTCATGGTGAAGCCCGCCCCCGGCAGCATATAAGTCGAGGCAGCTCTCGCCTTCGATTGTTAACAGTAAACCTAAACAACTCAAACTCAAACCAAGTCCAGGATACCGAAACTCCTCATCTGAAACAACAAATCTCCGCCTCTTTTTCTTTTCCCTTTCACTTTTCCATTTTTTCCCATCTACGCCCGAGTAGCAGAGAAACATATACACAATGTCCGGCGCCATGAGAACGATTCCCAGGATCCTCCCCAGGGCCGCCGCCGTGCAGGTGCCCCGCGCTTTCGGGACGACGGCTGTGAACAGGACGGGTCTGAAGGATAGCCTTAAGAACGTCGACCGCAAGGTCAGCGATAAGCTTGTTGATGGCATTGACATTGGCGGTATGTTCCCACCTCTCTCCTCTGACCCTCATCATCCGACATACTACACCATCAATCCCAACCTTGCACCCAACACACATGAAGCATCCCTTCACATAAGCAACACCTCAAACTACCAAGACAACCCGAAGAAAGATGAGAAAGAAGAAAAAAAGCTAACAGATCATGCCAGCCTCCGTCGCAAACAAAGTAAGGCAGGCCGGCGAGGACATCACCCACGGCAAGGCGACCGGCCACGCCGACGAGCTCCGCCAGAAGGCCAGCGCCAACGCGCGCGAGCGCATAGAACAGGCCCGCCGCGACGCTGGCGAGATGACGAGCGACATGTCGGAGAGGGCGAGCGAAGCGGAGAGCGAAATGTCTAGCAAAGCGAGCGAGGTGAAGAGCAAGGCCGAGGAGGTCGGTAGTGAGGTGAAGGGCAAGGCGAGTGAGATGGGGGGCAAGGCGAAGGGCAAGGCGGAGGAGGTTGGGGGCAAGGTGAAGGGCAAGGCGGAGGAGGCGAAGGGGAAGATGGGGGGTACTACGGGGAATCCGACGTAAGGTCCTGGCAAAATGAATAGTCTCGAGGAGGTTTGGGAGGGTCCTGGATGGGGTGGTTGATGAGTATTATCATGTCACAATATAAGCGCATCTTTCGGGTATTTCTTGCCAACGTCTTTATCATCGTCGCCCCCGTCACCATCGTCGTATCAATATTCCGTCGCCCCGTCCTTAGATCGATGAAGTCGACATGTTTCTTATAAACCACGCCCAACTCCTAGATCCTATATACCCATCCAAAAAAATAATAGAAACAACAGACCTTTAACTCTGGCATCCCAAGAGACCCGGGTACAAGTTTGGACCTATACTCAGCGATGCAGAAAGGCCCCCGCGCGCGCCTCGTCCTCGCTGGAGTAAGCGGGCGGTGGGTTCGGACTCGACCGCGAGTTTACACTCGACCTGGGACTCAATCCGTCCCACGGCAACCCCACAGAAGGACCCCCCTCTAGCCTTGCATACCGCGCATCGAGATCCCAATATTGCCCCGCCCGGTCCCTCTCCGCCCTCTCCTCCGCCGCCCGGATATGCGCCCACTCAACAGCCCTCCGCACCGCCTCCCGCGCCACCTCAACACCATCACCACCCGGCGGCGATCCGAGGGCCTCGTTCTGGCGGTTCTTCTGCCGGCAGGGCGGGCAGAAGCCGGGCGTGCGGGCGACGCCCTGCGTCTCGAGGGCGGGGCACGCGGTCGGGGTGAGGTTGGGGCCCGCGCGGGGACAGGTGGAGGAGACGCGGTGGCCGTAGTAGCAGGCGCAGGAGGCATACTGGAGGGATTGGGCCAAGCACATTCTGTCGGGGATGGGTGTTATTTTGGGGTTACGGTTGGTGTTATATATTGAATGGGTTTGAGATGTGGCCTTGGGAGCTGTCTGGGGTTTTAGTTCTTTGTGAAGTTCGATGAGAGACCTGTGATGGCCAAGTAAGGGGCAGTTTGTGTGTAAGTGAGCAATGGTAGTGATGAAGGCGATAGTACGGTGGTGCAGTTGAGGAACGATCGGATCCAAGGGAACGAGGACCACGGCCCAGATTTGTACTGCCTGCAGAGGGCACAATAAGACCGAACAACATCTTTTGGAAAAGGAATACCTATCCCAGGCCGTCTTCTTGCGACGAACAACCTCTTTGGTGGCGAAAAGAGACGTGGGGAGGAATTACTTGCTCCAACCTCTTTCTCCAGCGAACAGCCCCTTGATCGTGAAAGACATCGGAAGTCAAGGCATGGATGCGCACCAGCCCCGAGTTTAGTTGAGCCCCATTGTGCAAAGTGTTCCATCTATAGGATAAGGAAAACGTCTCGCCAGGGTATTGGGATCCGGAGCAGTTCTTTGTCAAGACGCGGAGACGCAAGAGTTGTAAGAAGCTGAGCTTCGGGACAAAGGTGCTATGTGGGATAGTTGTGCTATATGGAGGCACGAATTGTTTGTTCAGCAAGACCGAGTTCCAAACTCGAGGACTCTAAAGGCCAGAAGGGTCGAGCAGGGCAAGTTGTAGGATGGGACTGTTGGGGATGAGAGTCGGGTTTTCGTCGTAGCTTAAAGGCGGTCACTCCCAGATCGCTAAACCAGGATAATCGCCCTCGAGAGCAGTATGTGCGCAGACAAAGGAGAGGGCCTGCCTGTGCAAGAGAGGAAATCCAACTCCATTTGCACAACTCCAAACTCGGTGGCTGAGCCGACATGGCTAACAAGCCCAAAAAGACAACTGAACAAGGATAATCCCAAAAATAAAACACAAGATGCTGAAGCAACTCACGCTCAAAATAACAACGCAAACAAAAAGACAAAGATGTACCGACGCCACCACCCCCCAACCAGGTAAAAGCCCCCCCTCCGCCGTCAACCACTCCCGCAAGCAGGAGACCGGCATAAGACAGAAGATAACAGGGGCGCACCAGCAGGGAGAGCAAATGGTCAAGTCTGCGAGTAAATCCCAAACCATCCCATGCCCCCACCCAAGGGTTTCTCCAACGAGGACGTTCCACGAAGGCCATTCCGCGAAGGGGTCCACCCTTTTTTCCCAGCCGTTGAAGTAGCGTTGGTTGTAGTTTGATGTACCGCTCGTAATACAAAGCTGAAAGGATTGGTCTCTCCTTGCGCTCCACCTTGCCGTGCGGATGGACTTGAGTCCGGAAACAGAAACAAGAAACAGAACGTAGGAAGAAAGAAAGAGAAACGGGGAAAAAGACGATGAACACAGGACCTCAAGACAGCAAAGGGAAAGGGGAACTGGCACCTAGGCCAGCTAAGAAACACGCCTCGTCCATTCCTGAAATCGTGAACCTATCGGGTATCGTACATCCCTCATGACCCCCTCCATCCCACCGACCCTCACGCAAAGTCCTCGAAGAAAACCCTCTTCGCCCCGCTCCCCCTCACCCCCTCCAAATCCGCCAACGTCCGATCAATCTCCATCAAATCCAGCACCTCCCCCTCCACATTCCTTTCCATTCCATCTCCATAGTCATCCGCCGCAACGCCCATCGTCTCCGCAAACGCCAGGCCCTGGTACGCCGACCTCCCCCTCGGCGCCACGCTTGCGGGGTCCCGGAACTCGTCGCGGGGCTCGGGACCCCGGGAGTAGGACCGCGCGCGAACGCTGCCAAACTTGGCGCTGTTGAGGTTAAAGGGGATCTTTTCAGCCGGCTCGGGGCGCGGGTGCACTATGATGGCGTTGTTGAGGGACGAGCTCGCGTCGCCGAGGAGGCGGCGGCGGCCGATGACCCCGCCGATGCGCCGGCCAGGCCCATCCTCTGACTCCCGCAGGACGACGAGCCTCGTCTCGCCGCAGATGACCACCTCGACGCCGAGCCCGCCGTCGGTCTTGGTCTCGCCCTTGGACTTGGCCAGGTCCACGATGGCGCTCACGCCGCAGCACCGCTCGCCCAGCAGCCCGACGTTGAGGTCGTGGAGCTTGACCATCCGCGTGGGCTGCGCGCCGCTGAAGAGGTTCACGCCCCCGCCGCTGCTCCGCCGGGTCTGTGCGCTCCAGAAGCTGTTGATGCCCGGTATCACGCAAACATGGTCCGCCGAGCCTATCCACAGGACCACGCTCTCGTCCGTCTCCATGGCGCCATTCGCAGGGTGGGCGACGACTGCAATGCCGCCCTTTGTCGAGGCGAGGCGGCCGTAGGGGACGGCGGAGGTGCTGAGGGACGCCTGGGCGTCCTTGCGGGAGTGGGGCGTCATGGGGACAAAGTCCCCCGTGGCGCGCGGCTTGTCCTCGACGGGTCCGGCTCGTAGCGGGTTCGTTCCTTCGATGTACCCGGACACAGTGAACGATGTTATCGCGGCCCCAACGATGCCCGAGTTGCTTTTCCCTAGCACAGTCGACCCCGAGGGGCTCGCGCCGTCGACGTCCCAGATGCCCCACATACCGTCGGCGAGTAGGACCAGGATGGCTCTACCGTGCGATATCCACGCAGCGTCGACGATTGGTTTGCGGTGTGGTGAGTTGCGGGCAAAGGGAGGGTATAGTGAGAGGAGCCAGGAGCCCTGCGAGGGGAAGGGACCCGTCGAGAGCTCGTCCGGCGCGATGGACGGCGCCGCGTAGTCGTATATCCGGACAGCGTGGGTGGTGGAGACGGTCAGCAGCTGCGTCATGTGTGTGATGTTAAAGGACAAGCTGCTCAGCGGAGAGGGCAGGTACTCCGTCTGGAAAGGCTCGATCGCGCTCGGCGCCGCTCCGACCTTGAGGTCCAGTGACACGTCCCAGAGCCGCAGGGTGCCGGATCCCTCGAAAGTGTGGGCGGCGACGACGGCGCGCGGCTTCGGGGCTATCTGGTCCCTCTTCCGGTTGGTGGACGGAGTTGGCGAGGGCGGTTTCGACTTGACGAGCGTGAGGGCGAGCCCGCGGCTGGACTTCATCTGCCCGCCGAGGAGGACCATCGACTCACCCCAGGCGCCGGAGCCCGCCTTTCCAGCTAGTAGCCCGCTGCGCAGTTCCGGCCTCGCCTTGCTCTCGGGGGAGGGAGGGGTGAGCGGCAGCGTGAAGAGGTAGACCTCCGTGTTCGCGCACGAGACGGCAAACACGAGCTTCTCCGTCAGAAGCCCGGAACCACCCCACGCCGCCTCCTCGGAAGCAGTAGGGGGCATGGGAAGCACGGCGATGTGAAGGCCGGCGGTCCCCAGCGACAGGTCCAGCGTCTGTATTATCTCGGGGTAGGGCTCGTCCGGGACCTCGTCCTCGAACTCGGGGTTGTCGACAAACGGCGCGTCCGTCTTTGAGGCGGGCTCATCGTCATCGGAGTCGATAATCATGACCGCGTCGTCGGACGCGCCGTTCCGCTTGTCTGCCGGGGCCGGGGCCTGTTTGGCCTTCTGCTTGAAGCGTCGCCCGCCCCGCCATAGCACGCTCACACCGTTCTCGTGGCCGTAGATGACGATGGTGGCGCCTTGTGGCGAAAGGACGGGGTGCACCTTGACATCGTGGACGCGGCACGAGACGTTGTGCCTGTTGGCGGTTGTCAGCAGCGGTCTTGAGGGGTCTGGGTCTGGCTCCCGGTTCGACGTACGTGAACTGAATGTTTTGCGCCGCACGGCGAATCCGGGGAGCTCCGAGAGCGGCCATGGCGATGGGCCTCGGGCACTTCAGGTACTCTGATATCAGTAGGGCGTCGGGATTATTTTCAGAGGGGGGATGGGACCCGGTCGGTGAGGTCGGCCGCGGAATGGCCAAGGCTGAATATCTCGGCGGAGCTTGAGCTTTTGGAATGCGGCGCGCTCGAAGTTCTCTGCGCGTCGAGAATCGATGGCCCACGAGCTGTCACGTGGATGGTGGGTAGCCACCTGCTCCCAGGTGGAGCCATGGCTTCCATCATCAACCCATCAACTCAGACGACGCGGTCGGGTTCAGGAGACGAATTCCCAGGATACGAATTCCCAGGTTTCTGAACTGTGTTTGACTTACAATAGGTGTAAAAGTTATTTTTGGGGCGAACCGTCCCACACCGGTAACCGAAAACGGCCACATCCAAGGTGATACTTGACGAAGCAGCTTCACCTTCCCGAATCCGGGCAAACCCGCCGCTTACACCATGCCACCTCGTTCACTCGAGGATATCCGATCTCTTCGAAGATTCGCTAGAAACAGGGTCATTCTCTGGGCTTCCAATAAGTTGTAGATAATGGCAGTTAGTCATTATTTGGGTGAAAGGCAACCGCAGTCTCCCAATTCCAAAAGGGCGGAGAGGCCTTCGGAAGGGGGGTCAATACAACCCATAAATGCGGGCTAGATTATCAAGGAAACACGTTCTAACAGGGGCTTCTCCTGATATTCGCGAAGTCATAATCCTCGATAACAAACAGTACTCCCTGCTCCCTTTCCATTCCGGCCTCGGTCTGTTGTAGTATCATCCTCGCATTATACCCGCACGATGCTTGGGCGTCTATGTCGGCATCCTTCGTAGGAGTTTGTTGTGTGACCAGCCTACCACTAATACGGAGTAACACGCCGTTGGCCAGCCTAAGTTTTGGTAGTTAAATCCAGCGGAGACCCTAACATATCGTTATACGATGGCTGCGTTAATGTGATATGGTGCGTTTACAAAGTCGCAGGAGCTTTTGGGACTGCACATTGCCGCTGCCTGCAAATCCAGGAGGCACAGGCGTTTCCCGCCTTTCTCAAGCTGCCTTCCAAACCTCCGACCTCTCCAGCGCAGACATAGAGTTTTTTCCCGGCCAAGAGGTTGAGGTGAATGGAAACCAATCGTATTGATTCCCAGCTCTACCAGCCATTCACAGCCCTCTTTCTCTCTTGCGCAAGAGATCTTGTCGACGTCTTCTGTCACCTTCATCCTTCGCGACAGTCAATAGTGACCATTCTCGATTGATCTCGAACTGTCGAAGAATACACCGACCGGCAGAGCCATGCTTGGTCCACATCTAGCCCGCAAATGGCCTCTATCATGCCAAACACCCAGGACACGGTCGAGATACCTGACACCCTCTTAGAAAACGAACCAGTAGGTGCCGCCCTCTCGTTCTAAGTCCTCCGAATCAACGCCCTCGCCAAATGCTATCTCTGCGAGAGGGAAATCTTCGTATACAAGCACCTGCTGTCCGACGGCGAGCCGGACGACGCCATTCTCCCGTTTTATGGGGCGCTCGACGGTCAGAGCGTGCTCCTTCAGCTTGCGAGGAATGGCTCTATTAGACAGTACCATTCGCGGACTGAGCTGAGAACCCGGCTCCTGGCCCGGCTATCCTGGGCGGAGATGTTGCAAGGGCTATCGGGTTCCTTTACTCAAGGGGGGGACTCCACGGCGACATCTCGTGCAATGACATCTTTCTTGACGGGGAACTGAACGCCAAGTTAGACAACTTAGCGGGCTCGTCCATTGACGGGTCCCCGTCCTTGACAATCTACGGGATGAGCCACTCCCTCTCGGGCGACACGTCCGTGTCAGTGGAGAGGGAGATGTTTGCGCTGGACTCTAGCTTTTATGAGACTATGACGAGGAGCCGGCCGTTTGAAGGCGTGGACGATTGTACTATTGAGAGCTAGTTTAGGCAGGGCCGCTTCCCGGACGCCCAGATGCTGTCAGTGCTAGGTCCTGTTATCTTGGGTTGCTGGAGGGGACGGTATCTCGCTGTGGAAGAGATGCGCCTTACTGTCGAAGAAGGTACTGCTTCTCTCCGGTATCTAACTTGTTATAAACTAACGAGGCTAGAACGTAAGGGGATCACGTCCGCAAAGCAGGATGATACATAGACGCACATCACAGCGTTTGTCTGCGTTCTCCCCTCATCGAGATCTTGCCTTTCGCACATTGTCGATGCTGCTCGGTCTTATATTAGGAAGGCTTCTCTGGCGGGTGTCGAGAACATCCATAGGCGTCTTCGAGGACCCCGGGGCAACATGACCTTGCCTGCCCCGTCCGTTTCCGACTTTGCGTCACGGCAGTAATGACACCGATGCCCTGGTATTGTAATTCTGTCTATGTGCGACGAATCTGCGCGGGGCGTATTGGACAAGAGTGGGACGCTACGCGAGAGGATATTAACAATGATAGATACACATGTGTTAGTTAGGTCTAGGTTACCCCGAGCGGCAAAGTGCGCGACCGTCTCTATCCCACCACCCAGGGGGCTAGCAGACTGATATCCCCCGCCCATGGACCTCCAGAATCCATGATAGCTCTAACAGCTCGAATTCAAGCTCAAACGGAAGTACCCTTCCGGCTTTGACACTGAAGCTGGTAACGCCCCAAGCAAGTCACCTCGTGGTTCCCCGGGTCCCGCCCCACGACTTACATCACTCTTCTGCCCAAGTGCACCCACCCACACCCACGCGACCAAACCAGGGAATAAGCCGTACCGTACCCCCGCGAAAAAAAGACCGCAGTCCGGGCCTTTCCAGGCACCGCCGGGCCTGGCACCCCCAAATACGTGGACACGCGCCCGGCCCGGCCCCGTCCCGGCTGTCCCCCGGACACAGCCCCTCCGGCAAGGCCGGGCGCAGTGACATCACAACCCACGCGAACACTAAATCCAAGTCCTACTCGGCAGATCAAGCGTTCCATCTCCATCATCTCCACCATCTATTCCAGGACAACCGTCATCCTTAAACACCCCCACGTGCCGGACGGGGAACCCTTAATAAATGGCCATCGGCGGGGATCAGCCGCTAAAACCTGGACAACGTTCGTAACAGCCACCTCCGCCCATCCTCCTTGTACTGACGAAACTTGCCTGTGGTCAAAGAATGGACGTGGCCCGGGCAACGCCTTGTGAGAGAGCGTCATCGCTCTTCTTCCAAGGATGAGCGAGGAATGACGGTGTGATAGGTGCGTATCCCGTGCCAAGTACTGTACCTGATACGATACATGTAATCACTCGACCCACCCCCGTTAGAGCCGACCATAGGTACATGTATCCATGAAGCCAAGAAACAACAAATAATCTCCGAAACATCGCGCCGTCTACCTCCATCAAAACAGCCAAGCACCTCACTGGACCCCTATCGCCAAGACCACCAAAACCACATGCCTCTCCTTATTTCCATCCGGAGCCAGACGGACATCGGAGAAACCGAAGATCAACACCACCAAGCAAAGCACGTCCAAGAATTCCCACTAAAAAGGACCCCTCATCAAGGACGACCGGCCCCGCCCGCAGATCTTAACCCCGGAAACCCAAGATCACCCGCCCCACGTTTCAGATCCTCGCCTGCCGAGCACACCAAGAGAAACCGGTTCCGAGGAGGGAGCCCGTACAACCCCGCAGGCATCTTGGCGGTCGAGTGATCGTCGGGTCGGCGGGACCCTGGTGAGCCCAGGACACACTACCGGTAGACAACCCGCAAGACACCTGGCAAGCTGATACTGCGAAGGATGCAAACATTGCGAGGAATGCATCCCGGCCACGAGGGAAAGAAATAGCTCCGATAGATATCTAGTGCAAGATGGAGGAAACAAAAAGGAAAAGCCCCATTGAAATGTAAAGAGCCCGACATAGTCATAGATACATTTGCTTTGCCCCATTTCCCTACCAGACCCGTTCCAGCACTTTCAAATCACAACCACGGCACACGCTCGCGTACAGGCTAAACCCAACGTACAATCAACTGGTATCCAAGAAAGACAGAAAAGATGAGAGGCCGCCCGTGTGGGGGCCCTCGATATCGACCCATCGCGTACGTAGTCGTAGATACGCGATACCCGGGAGCATAGCGCCCCGGCAACATCCATCATGCCCATAGACATATCGCCCGTTCAGACATAGAACAGCCTCGTCCCATAGCGCCCGCCAGACCTCGTCCCACAGAACCCGGCTCAGGAACAGTATACGCGCGCGGATAGTCGTTCGTTGCGTCGGTGCTTCGTTTCACCGACGGGCCACGTGTGGACGTCGGACAGGAGAGTCGCACGGAGCTGCCGCGCGGCGTCGACGGCTGGACAAGTACCGGAACTCGCATCGTAATCCGGTAACAGTCAGGGCGATCAAAACAAAGAAAAATAAACGCCGGAGTCAATCTGGGTTGCATCCCGAACCAGGTGACTCGTTAAGAAGATCCGTAAAACGCCGTGGATGCGATGATATCAACGTCGGTCGCGCGCCTCCGGTCGGAAGCCTTCGTGTATCGAATAGGGAATTCGGACGGTTACACGTTAGTAACCTAAAACCTGGTTAGAAACTGCAACTTGAAACGGACGAGTCGGGTGGGTGATCGATCGATCCACATACGCGAAGAATCCTCCTCGAGTAGTCCTCGTTATCGGCGATACTGCCGTCGGACATTCGTCGTTGGGCCATGATCGGGTCGAGTCGGGCGTCAGTGACGGAGCCCCCACTGCTGTGTCCCCCTCCTATGAACGAGTTGACGGCAGCATTCCTGCGGTGCTCTTCCTCAATCGCCTGGTTCCTCTTGCGACGCATGTAGAACCACACGCCACCGATGGCTCCAGCGATGGCAACGACGGCGACAACGGTACCAGCAGCGACTCCAGCAACATTGATGCCGCTCCCTGAATCTTCCTCCTCCTTATCTTCTTCTTCATCATCGGGCTTCTTCGTTTCTTCACGAGGTCAGTACAGAGCAAGGAACAGCGAGGAAAGGGCTGCGGGATTACCTTTTGGCGACGCGGAGGATGTTTCGGAGGTTTCCTCTGGCTCCATATGCTTGACGTCCAACTCGATACCAGTGTTGAAAACGGAGAAAAACGAGCCTCCTGAGAGACCACCACCTGGGAATCTGTTAGCGACGCCATGGCATTGGTCTCAGAGCCGCGGCCTCGATACATACAGGCTTCATTGGGGTACCCTGGACAGTCGAAGTTGCATTTGTCATCGTCAACAAGATCGTCTTCCGGCGGATACGTGTTTCCCAAGTAGCACTTCTCCCCCTTCAAGGCAAAAACAAGGGCCTTGGCGTCCCTGGCTTCGTCTTTACACATGCCGCTCGATACTGACGTGCTCACGTAGCCCCCCTTGTCCTCAAGTTCACCCTCAGACTTGAAGCAACCTTGCGCGGTTTCAGCCCCAATCCTCGGGCTTGTCGTGGGATTCTGTTTTCCGCCCTGAACGAGCACGCCAGCTGCCATGACCATGGTGGTCACCAGGTAAGATATCCGCGTCATATTGGGCGGAAGGATATGTTGAGAAGACTAGGTGTTGTTCGGAAGTGCGATAGACGAGGGTATTGTCGAGAGTAGACGTCGAGATCGAGGGAAAATTGGAGTCGAGCGACGAGCAATGATTCGCGTGTTCGCGAGTAAATGAGCGAAAGTCTGCGCTTATACGAGCGAAAACTAAATAGCAGAGAACTATCGTTCGAGACCGGCTTCGAATGGATGGGATTGGTAGCGAGGAATGAAAGCAGTGGCTGAATGGCTGGCTGGCGAAAATTCGAATCGAGGGGACGGATGATGAGGACGAGTCGACGGCCGATGCTCAGTCTCCTTGAGGGTTTCGAGACTGGATCACCGGTCTGCTGACATTTGACCAGTACGAGCGAGAACGGTCGTCCCTCCGGTCAACCAGGATGCACTCGTGTGGCGGTCAGACTATTCGCCAGTGCAGCAAAAGGATATATCGAACGGTCGTCGGTATATGGGTTTCGTGAGGATGGAATTCGAGGATGCGAAATGAGTGGGTTCCTTGCGAGAGGAGAATGAGCGACAGAAAAGAGTGACTTGGGTTGACGGAGAGGAGAGCAACACCAAGGGGGAAGAGAGAGGAGGTGCAGGACCGAAACGAAATTGGGTCCGGGTGCTCAATCCACTTCTGCTGCTTTACTCATCTGGGTATTCGCAGGCAAGGGGTGTGTGGGGAGGCCAGGACTCGGCTGCGATGGCCCGTACTGGGTACTTGATGAGAGCTTCTCTAATACGCAATTCTTCGAGTGGGCCTCGCCTTGCCGTGAGTACCCAAGTATATCCCCTCTGTCGCTCATACCTCTCGTTGCTCTCGGGTGCAAGTGGGCGTTTCTAGCCAATCCTCGCGCGGATAGCCCGAGGTGGGCCAATAAAATCCCCTGCACAATCCAGGATGGGGCTAATAAAGCCGTCTCATTGGTCATTGCATAACCACCGAAACTTGGGTTGCCCTTCTCTTGCGTCCTGAGTGGGCCTAATCCAATGGTCGGTACCTTATTAGGCGGGCTGCGCGATGTATCTACCGAGAATGCCAGCAGTTTAGACCCTAGAATGTACTTTCTCAGATGTGGGACCCGCATGCTTCCCAATGTCTTCTCCACTCATTCTATCTGAAGGGGTACCTCACCCCGGGTACACGTTGGGCCGTCCAGGAACGCGTTGTGCGGCGCAGGGGGCGTGAAATGATAGGAGTCGATCCGCCACGCCAATCTCTTCCCCTTACGCCCTGGCTTGTTCCTGCTTACAGTGTCTTGTGCCACCAGCGGCGCACAAGCTGCTGTTTTGTCCCTCGGCATTACCACGCTCTGGGTCGAAGGGGATCAACGGTACTTGGCATGGATAATTATCGCGGATTGTCACGGGGAGCGAGGTCGGCAAAGGCAGGTGAGGGTAAATTTTTGCAATACCTCGTATTTCTTGTTCGGGTCTTGTGTGCGATACCGAATACTTAAAGCAAGTATATCGAGGACATTTCATTTCTGAATTGCTGACTTGAGGTGGGCGCATCATGAGTTATTTGTGGCTGTACATGTACAGTACAACGTGAGGGTGAAGTGGTCTTGGGAGATGTGACACGCCCTGCTCCACAGAGGCTCCACCCTAATTTCCGGGGAACCAGCATCATCCCAGATGTGCCGATATATGCTCCTGCACATCCCTCAATCCTGCACACCTGTCGGTATGCTGAACACGAGCAGTTCCTCATCCATTTCTGAGAACAACGGAACCTCTACCCTTACAGCTCACCCGTTTATGTTTACCAAGTCTAGACTCGGGTTGTGCGGCGAAGCTAATATAATCCCGACTCCTCCAACCTCGTATCACCGCATTAATCTCGCTTCGGGTTTGCGTTCAGCGCAACGCTCCCAGCATCTCGGCCGAATGCGAGGGACGGAAACGCTGCGAGTGTGGCGCTGGAGCCGCTGCTGGCAGCACCTGGCTACCTGGCTCACAGGCCCCCAGCTCGACTGTGGAATGAAATTCACAAGCAAGCGGCGGTTCCTCGGCATCCTTGTCGGCCGTGCCTGTTACATTCCCGAACACCACAGAGCAATGTGACTCTCTCACGGTTGTAGCATGGCCATCCATCGACCTTGATATCGCCACCATGCTTGTAGCCCTCCAGATCTCGCAGATCTGGGCTGCGAATGGGCCCACCAAGCTCATGTCATTTCACGTGGCCCCCGGAACCTCCTGTCCCTGAAGCCCTGTCGAACCCGCGACACAGGATCCGATTGGAAGGCCTCAGGCCCCTCAGCTGAGCACCGACTCTGCCCCAATGTGACATCGTATCGAGTGCCCTGCAGCGCCACTTCATTCTACCCCCTCCTAGCGGGCCTCCCGGACAGGGCTCGTCAACGCCTCATCCTGTACAGTGGGGCGATGTCTTGCGTTTGATCGCTTCCTCGCTTTCTGTGCCGAGATGGCACTTGAAGAATCCGTGGCTTATGCCCGTGACAATTTGCAAGGAGACGGCCGGTGGCCCTGTCCTCCGGAGCATGCCATGGTAAAGGGGTGGCAGCGAGTGGCTGTGGCACGAAGTAACCGCCCACGGCACGGCTTTACTTTTACTAGTACGAGGGCTTTATTAGTACGAGGTATTATTGACCGGAGCTTCCGGGGGAAGCATCTGGAACCACGAGTCGACCAATACGAAGGACACACATGCCTCCCGTTCCTTGCATCTCCATTGCTTGTGCGAACCCCGATCGGGGATCGGCTGTGCTATCCTTGGAACTCGATATAGACGTTATCGATCCTTGCCGTGGGGCAGGTGATAATACCTGACGGTATGCATAGCTGAAAAGGGCAGTGCAAGCACAGCAGCTGCGAGGTTGGGAAAAGCAACGACGGTTACGAGTCGGGGCGGATATGCCTGCTCGATCTGGCGCGGAGCATGCACCTTCGGGCACATGAATATTTACGACGTATAACATTGTCATGCTCCCGTAATGTCTCGTATCAGCAGCGCCCTGTGACACAGACGACCAGGAACAAGCATTGTCGCGGCGCAGATTAACGGCGGCGCGAACGGGGCGAATAGCTTCCCGCCCCCCTCGCCCTGCCCTGCAGGCTGCAGCTGAGGGCCTGAGGCCACGCTGACTGGCCGCCCCTGGCGGGCTTCTGCGGAGCCCCTGGCCTGTGCAGCACACCAACCGCACCTCTCCACCCCAAACCTCCTCTTCGCATCGCCCCATCTCCCACGCTAACCCCAACCCGGCATCAAGCCTGCTCGCTTCCGCTCAGGAACGGGCTCCGGCGAAGGATCGCGCTAAATCCACACGCGACCCTTCTCTTGGGCCCCCGCCCGTCAGTCCTGGTCCCACATCTTGCGAATTGGGTTGGGCCCGTCTCTGTCGTCGAAACGACGGTGTTTAGCTCGCGTGTGACAGGAGCCCGGCACTGTCGGGACGCTACGAGGGGACTATTGTCTGCTGGGACCGTTTTAGCCTGTGGGGTGCTGGGCTTTTTCTTCCGAGCTTGGGCGGTGATTGAGGGGATTCCGTCTGGTGGTGGACGCTAAGTCTACGCGATGGCCCGGGTTAGCCGGAGCGTGGCGCTCGATTGAAAGCTCCGTGAGTACCGGGCAGCTGGGGCAGCTCAGTTCGCCCCAGGCTCGCGTTTCGGAGAAACGACTGGTCTCGGATGCAAATGTGCTTTTGCGGTCGCAGGGTTCGATGGATTTCGAAACTGTTGCCGGGTGTCTGCATCCGGGTAGGAAAATGTTTGAACCGGGCGCTCGCTAACTTAATGCCTCATGTGGCCGACCGTCCACTCACCTGCTTTCTGCATATGATTGCATAAATACTTATACGGAGTATGTGCCCATCCTCTTGCTTG
This sequence comes from Scopulariopsis brevicaulis, assembly GCA_017657125.1. Lineage (NCBI taxonomy): Eukaryota > Fungi > Ascomycota > Sordariomycetes > Microascales > Microascaceae > Scopulariopsis > Scopulariopsis brevicaulis. Next base: position 34,981 of record JAGFNX010000111.1, read on the forward strand.
ATGATGGCATTTGGGGGCCAGAATAAAAGAGCTCCGATAATAAACGTCATCCCAACTTGAAATGATAGCAGACTTGGGCGATGCGTATCAACAAAGCATCCGTTGATCAGACCAGAACACCAGATTTGCCCAAGCGGTCAATATCAACATGGTACCATCAACAGACACTGAGACGGCTAATTGCCTGGGTCAGGACCGTCCAGGGGCATTAATCAGCATCCAGCGGAACCAAATTGGTGGTTGGGATCCTGCAACACAACGGGGCCGCACTCCACCTGTGTCTGATCGACGGTAGGAAGACGTCGTAAGCGCGGATGGACATTGATCCTCTGGATTTTCAGTTCCATCTCCAATCCTCCCGACATCCACTGGGCAAGGAAACAAGCCTGAATAATCCGCGGACCGAGTCAGAACGAACGAAGCTGCATCGAGATATCGAGGACGTAGTACCGGAATCATGGTCTGGATATCCCGTCGTCACGGCCTGGTAGCCTTGTCAGGGCTTTCGTGGCTTGCTGGTCATGGCCTGGCCGAGGAGTCTCAGGCCTCGGACGCGCCGGTTAGCAACATTGCTATCATAGGTTCGTCGCTTTCCCCCCGAGCTGTTCAGCTTCACCGCTCGCGGTGAAGCACTTGCCCATCGATAACATCGCCTTTGTTATCTTCTGTCAAGCTCCAGCCACCACCACCAGCCGTGTGGACCGAGTTCTGTTTAGGCTAATACTTAACAGGTGCTGGCGCCGCCGGCTCATCCGCCGCATACCACCTCCGCCGATTCGCCGACGCGGACGGCCTCCCCGTTAATGTCACCATCTTCGAAAAGAGCCCCCGCATCGGCGGTCGCGCCCTGACCGTCAACGCCCTCGACGACCCCCTGGAGCCGGTCGAGCTGGGCGCCGCCGTCTTCATCGAGGCTAACTCGATCCTCTACTCCGCGGCCGGCGAGTTCGGCCTCAGCCTCTCGGACACGAGCGACATCGACGGCGCCATCGCCATCTGGGATGGCGAGACGGTCAGGTACCGCCAGGAGAGCGGGCCGTGGAAATGGTGGAGCTATGCGAAGCTGTTCTGGAAGTACGGCCTGGCGCCGTACAAGACGCAGAACCTGGTCAAGGAGATCGTTGGGAGGTTCTTGGAGATGTACAACGCGCCGCATTTCCCCTTCCGGTCGCTGAACGAGAAGGCGGAGGAGCTTGGGCTCACGAAGCTCACTGGCTTGACTGGGAGGCAATACCTCGAAGAGAGTGGTGTAAGCAACATTGACCTTGGGTATCCTAGCTTGAATCGCTGACGCTGCCTGCTTGATAGATTGATGCGCAGTTTGCGCAGGACATCATCCAGGCTGCCACCAGGGCCAACTACGCCACCAACCTCGCCCACATCCACGGCCTGGAGACCATTGTGTCCCTGGCCCCCGAGGGCGCCGTACAAGTAACCGGAGGCAACTGGCAGATCTTCTCCAACATGGTCAAGAGCAGCTCCGCGGCGTTCTACCCAGACACGACCGTCACGTCTATCAAGACGCAGAAGAATGAGGATGCCGACGCCGCGGCTGAGAAGTACACCATTGCCACGCAGAAGACAGGGTCCGAGGACGAAGTCGAGGCGTACCCGACCGCCTTTGACAAGGTCATCGTCGCGGGACCGTGGCAGTACGGCGGCATCGAGGCCCCGGCGGACCTCATCCAGCCGTCCATCGACGAGATCCCCTACGTCCGGCTGCATGTCACGCTCTTCACATCGCCGTCCAAGCTCTCGCCGGCCTACTTCAACCTGCCCGCCGACCAGGAGGCGCCCACGACCGTGCTGACGACCCTGCACGCCGAGGACGAGGCGGAACCCGGCTCCGGGGCGGCGGGTAAGTCAGAGTTCTTCACGGTGAGCATCCAGAGGGCCGTCACGAACCCGCGGACTTCGGGCACGGAGTACCTCTACAAGATCTTCTCTCCCATGCCCGTGGACGCCGCGCTGCTCTCCAAGCTCCTTGGCGTTGAGGTCCCCGAGACCATCACCGGGAAGGCGGGCGAGGCTGACGCGGAGCCCATCTCGTGGTACTACCCCGCGGTCTTCAACTCGTACCCCATCGAATTGCCGCGTGTTACGTTCCAGGACCCGGTTCTCAGGGACGGGCTTTACTACACTTCGGGTATCGAGAGCTTCATCTCGACCATGGAGACGAGCGCGTTGATGGGGAAGAACGTTGCTAAGCTCATCGTTGACGAGCTTGCTGGGCGGGACTCTAAGGCTGGGGATGAGAAGGAGGGTGCCGATGCCGACGCCCCCGCGGAGGAGCCGCCCACCGGGCTAGGGGATGAGCTGTAAGGAGGCGTTGCTGTGGAATGATCCAGAACCAGACTGGGCCCATTGCGAGACGGATTAAGATTGACAGGAGCGCTCTAGACTGATAGGGAAACCACCCCTGGCCTGGACGTAGTTTGTTGGCTTGTATATTGTCACATGTTGAGCATTTATGAGCCCTTGTTTTTTTTTGTTTCTCACCGCCATATGAAATGATAGCTGTACATGATGAATATGATGTATCGTCCTCGCAAGCGAGCTGGCAGCAGCGTCACCGAAAGCTACGATGATGAAGGCCTCCTTGAGTATTGATATGTCTTGATAGATAAGGAGGCCGGTTGAATGCAATATAGGACAGCTTGAGGAAGAATGCACGTGCTACCGTGAGCTCGTTGCCACCAGCCAAAGGACGCTTCCTCTCATTGGCCGGCCTCACGTGTGGCTGCTGCCTGTGGCTTGCCACGCTGCTCCAGCCCGTCACAGGCATCGACATCTGCCCCTCTGTTATGACGTCTCCCGTCTGCTTCAATCGCAGTCTGTCACCTTTCGTGTTCTGAGACTTCTACCATCCCTGCAACGAACTGGAATCTGAGACGCGTCTCCAGCAAACTTGAAAGGGTCTCTCATATTGCCAAGCCTTCGTTTGATTCCGCCGTCGTTTTTTCTGAATTTCTGCCCGGTGGGGCCATTTCCTTTCTGTATTTATGGGTCGCGGGGTCCCCGTTTCCCAGCAACGCCGCCCGACACGCTGATTCTTTCCCACGACGACAAGGACCTCACAGTTTGATCGTGAGATCAACCCCAAGCCACAACTAGGAAAGACAGTGTCATGTTTGTCCTCAAGAACGGTAAGTGCGATTTGATCGCCGGGATTTCGACTTCCATCTCGGCCCCCAAACCCCACTGCGATTCCCCGGTCGGATGACGTTTGTCGTCGTTCGCTAGCCCCTCCCCCGCGTTCCAACGTCTTTCCTCGGATGATTTGACCACCAGCTAACCTGTCTCGTTTTCGCACCACAGTCGGAAAGCTCATATTCGGCTCTAGCAGCCAGGAGTCTTTGATCGAACTTCCGCAGGGCCAGCTGTACCTCGTCCGACCCCTCTCGCCAAAGGGTTATTCCGAGCTCATCTTCAAGGACGCCGCCGTCCGCGTCCGCCGCACCGCCCAGGACTACAACTACCAGCTGGTGGTCCAGCGCGTCTACGAGGAGGGCGAGGCTGAGCTCCTTGCCGAGGACGAGGGCGACGACGCCGACGCTCTTGCTGCCGAGGCTGACGAGAAGACGTTCCTGCTCGACGAGGCGCTCCACTTCCGCGTCGAGAGCCGCCCCGGATCGGGTCGCGTCCTAGCTTGGAGGGATCTCAGCGGCGATACGGGCGACGTCTACGAATTTGTTTGCGACCGCTCCGTCACTGCGCAGCAGGTCGACTCGTTCGTTCGCATCGCGAAGGAGTGTCAGTACGAGAGGAAATACCGGAAGCCGCACACCACCGCCTCGGAAGAGGACCTCGAGCAGTTCGTTTTTGAGGACGAGAACCCCATCCCTCCCGCGAGCCCGATCGGCAGCCCGGTCCTCAGGAGGTCGATCGATTCGTCCGAATCGATGCATACGCCGGTGAAGAACAGGGCGAACTCGGGCGCCAAGCGCGATTCCACGCCCCGCACGCCGGTCAGGGGCGACGCCACTATGGCCCCCACATCGTCTTCGTCGCCTCCTGAGGCGCTCACGACCTACGCCGTTGAGCCGGCCGAGCTGCACTTTTACGATTTTCCATCCGGCTCCTTCGTCCTCCAGGACGACGCCATTACCGCCGCGGTCACCGAAACCGGCAAGTGGGAGTACTGGATGCAGGTCGACGGCAAGGACAAGTCGTGGCTCGGCATGTCCATCACCGCGGACATAAACCCGGTCTTCAACTTTGAGTTCCTTTCTTTCATCTTCAACCAGTTCACGCCCGACGGCCAGGCGTTCTCCTGGCTCCTGCGCTTCAAGGACCAGCCCACCATGGAGCGGTTCCAGGATGCTGTGCTCCGCTGCCTGTGGGAGCAGCTCAACGAGATGAAGTGGGAGAAGATCAAGGAGAAGGAGAGGGAGTACGTGACTGAGGCTTTCGCGGACCTTGCCATGGAGGACGTGCCCGAGGAGGAAGAGGAGGAAGAAGAGGAGGAGGAGGAGGAAGAGAATGATGACAAGGCTAGGAGTGAGCACTATGACAGTGACGAGGAGCAGGATGATGTTGAGACGGACGACCGTGGCGGGCCGGCCAACTCTCAGCTCGCGGTTGGCTACAAGCACGACCGGTCGTTCGTCGTGCGCGGCTCCAAGATTGGCGTGTTCAAACACACGCCCAACAACAACCTCGAGTTCTCGACCAACATTTCCAAGGTGCAGACCCCCAAGGGCCAGCTCTTCAGCCCGAAGAAGGTGATGTTGCACGAAGAGGACACGAAGATGATCCTGCAGAACGCGGCGGACCCCAACAAGCTGTCGCTCATGGACCTCGAGTACGGCAAGGTCGTTGACGAGTGGAACATTCACGACAGCATCCCCGTCTCGACGTTCGCGCCGGAGAAGAAGTTCGCGCAGACGACGAGCGAGCCCACGTTCCTGGGCGTCTCGCACAACGCCCTCTACCGGATCGACCCCCGCCTCGCGGACGCCAAGCTGGTGGACTCCCAGCTCAAACAGTACGCCTCGAAGAACGACTTCTCCGCCCTCGCTACGACGGAGAAGGGCCAGATCGCGGTTGCCAGCAACAAGGGCGACGTGCGGCTGTTCGACAGGCTGGGCATCAACGCCAAGACGCACATCCCCGCGCTGGGGGAGGCCATCATCGGCCTCGACGTGTCTGCTGACGGAAGGTGGGTACTCGGCACGTGCAAGACGTACCTGCTCCTCATCGACGCGCTGCAGAAGGAGGGCAAGAACGAGGGGAAGCTGGGCTTCGACAAGCCGTTCGCGGCGGACAGCAAGCCGCAGCCGCGGAGGCTGGCGCTGACCCCCGAGCACGTGGCGCAGTTTGCGCATGAGACGAGCAAGGGCGTCAACTTTACGCCCGCGCGGTTCAACACGGGCCGCGACGCCGAGGAGACGAGCATCATTACCGCCTCGGGCCCTTACATCATCGAGTGGAACCTGAAGAAGGTGCTGCGGGGCGCCAAGGCGCCGTACATGATTAAGCGGTACACGGACGAGGTCAAGGCGGATGACTTCAAGTTCGGGACGGACAAGAATGTCATCGTTGCGCTGCCGAACGAGGTGAACATGGTGGGCAAGAAGAGCCTCAAGAGGCCGACGAGGGAGAGTATCGCGGGGGGGTTCCAGCGGTTGAGTACGCCGCGGCGGAGCGGGGTTGGGAGTTCGAGGTTTAAGCTTGGGAGGGATGATGTTGTTGATTCGCCTTACTGATGGGGTCCGAGTTGTGTCTTCTCTTTTTTTCTTTTTTTCTCTTCTCTTTTCCGTTTCTTTTTGACTTGCTTTTGGTGGTTTGGTGCTTTTTTCTTTTGGCCCCGGGACCGCGGGTTTTCTTCCGGTGTGGTCTTTTTTTTGGCGGGAGAAAATATCCGGGATAGGAGGAGTTGGAAGTGTTGGTTTGCGGTTTCAGTATCCCCCCTTTGCGAGTTTGATTTTGATGTTTTATGAGATGGATGAGATGGTGGGTGTAATAGGCCTAGGTAGTAATGACGTTTAGCAGCAGATGGTCTCTTCAGTGCTTTGTGAATTTGGCCTGGCGGTTTGATATGAGGGGGAAGGTGCGCTTCACACTGTCTTCCAACTCGCTGCCGAGCGCGTATATCTAAGGATGTCTACGCGATGTCTCTCTAGCAGGGCAATAGGCCTGTACGGCATCTCCCCCACCCCACGCCGGTAGATGGGCGTGTGTAATAGCGGGTCAATTAACACTGTGGCGGGGCAAGCTCCACAACACGTGGAGACGCGTTCCTCGTCGCGGCACCTTCCCCAGCTTCCACCCCTGAACACCCACGTCACGTCACCACTGCGGAAAGCTCTCTTTCCACCTCGGTATATCTGTGCGATGTAGTTGTTTCTGCCCTTATCTTGTGTGTGCCATCGAACCCGAGGGCCTCCAGTCAATTCGATTACCGACGAGGACCGACGAGATGGCGCGCAACAGGGCGTCGCGGAAGAGGAGGAGCCTCATTGCGCATGGTCTCGGGCAGATAAACGGCGATAACAAGTTTATCGTGCCGCCGAAGCCAGGAGACGCGAAACCGGGTGGCTCTAACGCAGATTCCACGGTAGACGACTCCCAGGCAGGCGACTCCAAGGCAGGCAATTCTGAGGTAGGCAGCTCTGAGGCCGTGGGAGCAACTACCGCCGATACACCGGTCCAGGGTCACGCTCAGAATGGGGCGCATGGGATCTCGAAGAAGAAACTGAAGAGAAAATTGAAGAGAGAAAAGAAGGGCCGCAAGAACGTCAAGAGGAACGTTGGGAGTCTGTTCATGGACCCTGGTGTCGAGGAGGTTACGGTGCTGCTAGAGAATGGGGTGGAGAGGACGTACAAGCGGTCGGGCGATTTTCGCGATGGAGCGGCTGGTGGCCAGGTAAGCGCTTCACGGTCCACGGCTTCCGTTTGCAATCTATGGGCCGCCTAGCTGACGGGGTGCAGAAGAAGGGTCCTCGGACGCCCAAATTCGACGTTCAGGAGAAGAAGCGGAAGAGCCTTAGCGAGGAAGGATCCCCCGACGCGCGAGCACCGACAAACGAACAAGAGCCCTCCGAAGCGCGAGACCATACGAACGAGAAAGAAGTGACCGCCGACACCGAACTCCTCGACACCCCGTCCCTACAACCCGACCCTCCGGCCGAAGCCGTAAACCCGACAACTCCCCTCTCAATACCAGACGCGAAGCCCAGCGAACTCCCCACCTTGTTCCTCACACCGCGAAAGAGGCACTCGGATTCGTTTAGGGAGATAGCGGACTCCCAGGCTTCCGAGGCCTCTGACGACTCCTTCCACGACTCGCAGGAGTACCCTGACTTTTACGACGTGCAGCTGGGGAGTGCTGCTCTCACGACGCCCGAGGCGCGGAGTGTGGGGTGGCGGTCCAGTCCTGTGCTGGGGGGTTCTCCGGAGCTGAAGCTGGCGAGTGAGCGGGTGGAGAGGGATGGGTCGCCGGTTGCCAAGGAGGAAGTGCGGTCGCTTGTGGGCGTCAGCTCAGCAGGAGAGCCTGACTTTGCGTCGTCGCCCCCTTTGGTCCAGCGGCCGCCGGAGCACAGTGCTGCGGAGGGGCTCCATATTCCCGACGCATCGTCACGCCCTCCTCAAGAGCTGCCGAGTCTTCATCCGGCAGAGGAAATCCAGAATACCGACACCGCTCCACAGCCTTCTCAACGACTTCCAAGTCTCCGGCCCCGGAGGCCCGCCACACGGTCGCAACGGCTCCGGCAGCTCGCGGCCCGAGACCAGGCAGAGGCATCCATAACTCCCGATACCGCCTCGCAATCGCCGCAACAGCTCCCGGGTCACAACCAGGCAGAGACATCCTTAACTCCCGATACTGCCTCGCAACCGTCCCAGCACCTCCAGACCCCGCACATGGAAGCCGAGTGTCCATCTCCGTCGACGGAGCCCCCGGTGGCCGAGTTGACTCCGAGGAGCAACAAGAGGTCCAACGACGTCACCACCACCCCGCCTAAGAAGAGGACCCGCCGCAGCTTGTTCAAGTCCGTTGCCATACCACCGTGGAAGCGCGCGGATCCGGCGGAGGGGTTTAGCTCGGCGGCTGGGGCTGAGAGGCCTCGGCGGGCGAGTAAGACTGGGCTTAGCCGTGCGATGCCGGCGAGGAGCGAGGAGGAGGAGATGGCACAGGTGGTAGCCGAGGCGAGTAGAACGTCCAGCTTGGGGAGGACGACCAGGTCTGGGCTCGTCCATGGGAAGGTGAGCGCAGAGGAAATCGAGGCGGCGTTCCCGGACCCGGATCCGGATCCGGAGTTCGGTCGGTTTGACGGAAATGCGACGGAGGTAGAGACTCCCGCTCCTGCTTCTAGTACTGGCGAGGCGAGGGAGGCAGACGTGACGCCCCGCACCGGAGACAATGTCGATGAGAGGAGGGTGGACACACCAATGCTTCCGCCTCCCCGTCCTGCTGTTCCCGAGGAGCAAGATGACGAGGGGGTCGTGTCAGACGAGTCGAGTTATACGAACGTAATGTCTACGCCGTTACGCGACTATGGCCGGGACTTTACGGCGCGATCCCGCCCAAGCCTCATCTCAGCCCCCAGACGAGCCTCGGCCTCAAAACGAACCCCGGCCCCTAAAAGGACCCCGACCACGAAACCCGCCGGCACAAGAACGGGTGTGAAGAAGTCGGGCTCCAAAACACGCAGTTCCGTCCCGAGGAGCGCCGCAACGAGAATGGCGGAGCTCCCGACTTCCTCGGCGGCAGACAGCATGACGGATACCTCAACGTCGAAGACATCGACGGCGGCGACGGCGGCGACGACTCCGGACGACGAGTGGGTGCCGAAGCAGGTGATGGCGCCGCCGGAGCCTAGACCCATGATACCGCTGCCGGCGATGGGGCGCGCGAGGCGGAAAAGTCGGTTGTCCTCCGCGCCTTCGACGCCGGCTGCTACGCCTTTGAGCTCTAGGCCAGGAGCGAGGTCTGTGCGGGGGGGCTGGACGGACTCGGCGTAGGCGTCGCAGACCTCGGGGGTATCCCCGGCGAACGGCTGGGATTCAAGGGCGTGGGGGTCATCGCCTGCTTGAGACGCCCCTCTACAGACCCCGACGCCCGCCAACACCACGAGCTCCCGCGCCAAGATGGACTCGGAGCCGTATTTCGTGGTCGGCATGTCGCCAGGAAAGGCGACCCCAGCTAACCCTGAGCCGCGGCAAGTGGGTGTTTCCGTCCGAACCCCCGCCTCTGCACCGCAGCGCAGAACGAGGCCAGCGGTGCGTCGCAGGCGAGGCCGAGGACGAGGTCAGCGATGAGGGCGGCTGCAGGGTCGTGATGCGAGGGAGAGGCGGAGGTGGAGGAGGTGGAGGTCCGGCGGGTCAGGGGGCGAGGAGGATGAGGGAGTGGGGAATGGAAGAGGAGGGCCTGGGGGGCCATAATGTAAGAGTACTGTTGTTTGCATGAGCATGGTGTAGGTTATCGGCACCTCTGGGCTCGGCGTTAGTGGTGCACATGGTTGAACAGGCAAAGCGTTATTTGTGTCTTTATCTACGGAACTGGGAACCGGGTCATTGCACCTGACGAATATAATTATTGAAACTACATTGCCCAATCTCCCCTCTACAACATGTCACCGCGTGCCTGCTCACTCGTTCCAGGCCTTGTACACGATCCTGCTACCGTACTTCTCCCCCTTCTTCAGCACCACCATGCCCTTCCACTCGGGCACGTTGACAGCGTTAACCCACCGGCTAGGCTCAACGCAGAACCCGGCCCTCTTCCCCCTCGCCGGCGCCCCCTCCACCGCCGGGACGTCAATGTGGCGGCCGGTGTAGAACTGGAAGGCGGGCTCGGTGCTGTGCACCTCGACGTGGACGCCCGAGCGCGGGTGGTGGGCCGCGAGGTGGCGGTTCAGGGGCAGGGAGCGGGAGTCGACGGGGGCGGAGGAGGGGTCCGTGTTCTGGGTGAAGCAGTCGTCGATGTCCGGGGAGACGGGGCCGAGGGTGAAGGGGGTGTTTGGGGAGAGCTCCGGGTAGGGGGTGGGGCCGGCGGTCGGGATGCCGGTGGCGTCGACGGGGAGGTGGGAGGTCGTGGAGAGGGTTGCGACCGTGCCCTCGATTGTGGGTTCGCCGGAGAGGTTGAAGTAGCTGGGCGTGTCAGCACTCGTCTGTGAGTGAAGGGGATGGGAAGATACGGTGAATGGCACTTACGTGTGGTTCGTCATGTTGACGGCGGTCTCGTCGGCGCCAGAGACAAGCTCAGCCTCATACTCAATCTCGACGACCGTGACGTCCTTGCCCCCCTCAAACACCTTGGCAGCCGTATACACGGCCCTCGCCTCCACCGTCCCGGGATACCCCTCCTCCCCATCCTCGCTCACGATCCGGAACTCAACCGCCTCCCCCTCCGCCCCCTCCACTCCCGCAATCTTCCTCACCCCCACGGGCTTCGGCCCCTCCCACACCCTCCGGCCCCAGCCCCCGGGCCCGCCGTGCAGCGCGTTGGGCCCGTTGTTGGCGGCGAGGGCGTACGACTTGCCGCCGTTGAGGGACTCGATCTTCGCGCCGCTGATGCGGTTCGCGTAGCGGCCGATGGTGAGGCCGAAGTGCGGGACGTTGTGGGCGGCGTAGTCGGCCTGGGTGGGGAAGCCCTGGACGATGTTGACGTCGCCGACGGTGAAGGTCTCGAGGCAGGCGCCGAGGGGGAGGAGGGTGATGGGCGCGTCGGACATGGTTGCGGTCGGGATCCTTCCGTTGGTGATGTTGGCGAGCGGGTTGGCGGTGTTTTCACAAGATGGATGGTTGGAGGGGAGGTAGGGAAGGGTGTGAGAGGGCGTGGTGGCGACGGAAAGCGCGGTATGTTTATATATCCGGACCTGAGCTTCCCCTCCCAATCCAAGCTACTATCTTGACATCAGGCTATATACGGTACGACACTCGGAGCTACTTTTCAGTAAAAAAAGAAGAATCAGGGAAAGCTCCCATTATCCCGCGACACTAGCCGCCAATAGCGTCCCGCCGCCCCGGGCTCCCCCTCACGCCTCCACGCGCCCCATCCACAGCGGTCCTGGAGCGCGCTTGACCACGCCATGCCTGTGGGCGGATAGAGCAGTCAATGAGAGATGGCGAGGGTTTGCGTCGTATTGCGGGGGTAGGCGGGTGGGATGGTGACATCAAGGGACCAGAGTACTTGCACGGGAGGAGGGTACGTGGATGGGAGAGAAAAGTACATCGAGGGAAGTGAGGAGCAAGGGGGGAGCGGGGTACTCGACGTGTAGGTCGGGGAAAAAGAAGGCGAAATACCCGCCGGTGGACCCGGGGCTGTGTGGGGGGTCGGAGGGGTAAATTGCGCTGGGAGGAGCGTCTTCTGAACCTCTGTAGCCGCCGAGACACAGCAATTGCTCGTACAAAGGAAGCTCGGCGAAGGATCGGGACGGGGTAGACGGGCCCCAGGAGACATTGGCGGAAAAAAATAGGATACTCTCCCGGCTTGGCCTGCTCCTCCGCGGGCCGCCTTCCACCACGACGACCCGCAGGCCTGGTCTCGAGGAGCTGTCGGGGTTACGGGACATGTGGGCCCGAGGGATCTGGGATGCGCCGCCGTGCCCCAGAGGAGAGAAGATCTAGGAGCTGTGTTCTGCTCGCATGATGAACGGGACGGAATGAGGGGGTGGAAAAGAGATTCGCCTTTTTTTTTTTCCTCCGTTAGGAGGTTGACGTGGGAGATTGGGGGTTCATAGCTGGGCTTGAGAGCTGGATTTCCCTCTTCAGCATGATGGCGGGGTTACCATCCAATGCCACGTGGAAGTGGTGTCTGGACGCTCGCAGGTGTACATTCAGGGTAGCTTCTCGAGGAGATGATGGTTTTACTCGTATTGAATGGAAAGCAGTCAATGTAGATCGCAGCGGACGGACCTTGACGGCCTGGAATACCGACGATCCGGGCGGCGCTTTCTCGAAGCTTGCGCTTTCGTCAGCGGCGGGAGCTTGATGGGCGGGGCATCGTACCCCGTGTATTCAGTGTATCCGCACGGTTACCCCGCCGAAGCATGCCCTCCTGGGGCGTCGGACAGAGAGGTGCCCGTGGTACGGGCAAGGACTTCTTCGAGAGTGCCACTTGACGAGAGTAATGGCGCCTAAAAAAGCTTGTGCCTGTCGTCAAAGAACAAGCCCGTCCCGTGTTTCGAAGCTCATAGGAGCGATCGAGCTCCCGGGCTGCACGGGGACCCTGGCACTCGGTGACGTGAATTTACCCGCCACCACGTCTGTTTCGCCGTGCCCCGCGGCCAACTGTAAAACCGTCATTGCGGGGCTGCCCGAAAGCCCGCCCTCGTCGTAGTCAGCAATCCCGCCCAGGCGGAAACGTGCTAACCAGACCGGGACGTCCTCTGCATCACCCCCCGTCTTCCCCACCAAGCCTCCATGTCCTCCATGCGTAGCAACTACTTACTCAAATGACCTCGTTCAACACGGCATCCCTGCATCTACTGCATCGCGCTTATACCACCTCTTAGTCCATACAAATACCGCCATACAAATACGAAGAATCATACTCGACGCCCCACTTGGCGCGCCACCCGACAGCAGCAACCTCCGCCCCATAACACACCCGCAAACAAACGAACCCTCCGCCCACCACGACCACACATCCACCCCACCCATGCCGCCGCCCCCCAGGAACGACACGGAAATGGGCAGCGGAAGCCCCCGGGCCACGGTAGCCTTCCACCTGCGCACCCTCGCGCTCGACGCGGGCGCCGAGCCGGGGGGCGGGGGCGGGGGCGGAGCATCACCGGGGCAACCACTCCATCTGCACCACGAGGGGTCGCGAGGAAGCGACGGGGGGGATGTCGATATGAGGGTTGGTGAGGCCCCTGATGCTGGAATCGGGTCAAGGTTGCGCAGGCGGAATAAGACTGGCGCGGGGCCCGCGGGCTCCGTGGCGCAGGATATCGCTACCGCCGACGCCGCCGACATGGAAGACGCAGCCCTCGACACAAAGACCAAGGCCGCCGGCAAGAAGCGCGCCAAGGCGCCCGCGGCAACCCGCGCCAAGCGCACCACCAAGAAGCCCAAGAAGAAGCAGCCGGAAGAGCCACCCCCGGAAGAAGACGGCACGCCCCCCCGCGAGATCGTCGACCCCCTCCGCGCCTCCCTCACCTGGCAGGAGGACGAGATCACCGTCTACGACCCGGAGGACTCGGACGACGACGGCGAGGGCATGGACGGGGTGGGGTTCCAGTCGCCGCCGGGGGCCGCGCGGGCGACGGCGCGGAAGAAGATGAGGCAGCTGGCGGAGTACAGGCGGATGGTGGAGCGGGAGGCGAGGGAGGGGAGGAGGAGGCGGAGGGGAAGGGCTGGGGACGCGGAACGGGTCACGAGGGTCAGGTTCCTGGGGAGGGATACGGTTATTTCGGCTGTCTAGGGGGGTCTGGGACGGGATCTGGCGTTTGGGTTGGGCTTTGGTGGGAGGGAGGTCCGGAGTTCTGGGTGGTTATGGAATTTGATACCCCAGCTAGGATGATATGAGCTCGTCTTTCTTGTGTCCCTGACGGGCGGCTTCTCGCCCTCTATTCTCGTGAACAATATTATACAATATCCCAACCCCGTGGCTGTCTCAATCCAGCAACATCACCACTTCAAAATCCTACACGGCGCCCATCCTCAAGTCGTACAGCGAACCAGCTCCCCGAGCTAGCTGCCCCCCAGCTACCAAAACTTGTACCACGCCTTCTTCGCCCTCTCCGCCGCCTCCGCCGCGGCCTTCTGCCTCTCCTCCTCCTCTTTTATCCGCTTCTTCTCCTCCACGTCGGACTGGTGCACCTCGACGATGCGCTTCATCGACAACCGCTCGAGGCGCCGGAGGTACTGGCACCGCTCGAAGCCGACGGTCGCGCCGGTCACGAAGCCTCCCACGGCCCAGTTTGCTGCTTTTAGGGGTGTTCCTGGGGCGACGTTAGCCACGGTCGGTCCACTCTATACTGCGTAAGACTGCGCAAGACTGCGCCGCTAGCTGTTCGGCCGCAGGGAGTAGAGGGGGGCGCAGGGGGAAAGGAAGCAACGTACCCCTCCACACAAACCGCAAGCCTCCCACAAGCGAGCCCAGCACAATACCCGCCATGAGCCCCTGCCTCCCGCACGCCGACTTGTGCACGTCGAGGAAGTCCTCCCCCTTGATCGACTTGACCGCGTCCGAGAGGCTCACGCCGTTGGCCTCGGGGAAGTTCTGCTGGAAGTCCTTGCCCTCCAGGGACTTTTCGTCCGCGGGCTTGCCGGTCGCGGGCTTGTCATTGGGGGCGTCTCCCGGGGTCGAGGTAGAGGAGGAGGAGGGGGAGTCGAGGGGGCGGCCCCAGATGTGGAGTTTCTTTGCGTTGGGGTCCTGGGGGGGTTCGGTGGACATCTTGGGCGAGGGTCCGAGTCGCGTCGGGTACTCGCGGCGTGTGGCTCTCGAAGTTCGCGGCTTAGGACCGGGGGGTCAGAGATGTGGTGTAGCCGCTGTTCGGGGCGCGTAGTACGTGCGTCGCTCTTTCCGGGCCGGGGGTCGTCGAGTCGGGTCGGTTTGCAGGAATCACTTCGCCTCGATCGCCCGATTTCTTGCGATGAAGGGGAGAAGTTCCTGTGTGGTGGGCAGCTGGCGGGTGCTCCACCGCCGGGTGGCGGACGTGTGGCTGGCGGGCACTACCCCACGTCGTTGACCAAGCTAGTGGGGCCGGAGGTACGAGGTACCTCGGACCACCTCGGACAACGCCGTCTGTTCGCGGACGCCTCTTCCACCTCCACCTCACTTCATTTTCCCAGACAGCAACAGTCGAAAGCGCAAAACTGTTGTCAACCGGCATGGATCTCCCGCCTGACATCAGTGTACACGCCTTGAAGGCGAAGTAGACCCCGAGAATGTCTCATATGATGGGAACCAGCCGAAATGCGTGGAGGGCGAGTGGGGACGCTTCCTTCTCGTGTAAGCAGCCATGGCCATGTCATGCTTCGAGACTGGGCTTGTTTGCGCACATGATATTTTCTGCCTTGGAGGCAGTCACGTATGCTAGCGAGCATGACGTCGGAGTGAAGAGACTCTCCGTAGCCTTGCCCGAGGGCGCCTGCATGCTGTAAGACGGTAGTGTTGTGGGTGACGCCAATGAATATCAGATGCCATGCTCTCAGCCGCCTTTACGCGACTTCAAGCACGCCAAAGGATTAATTCCAAGGAGATAGAGACCTCACTACGTCCGTCTTTGTAGCCTGGTCTTCGTTGGAACGGATATAGTGTCACATGCGAGGTACTCACGAGTGAGTACATCTTTCTTTCTATGTGGAATCTATGCCACATCCAAGCCGCCTAGTAGCGTGCCCTCTCCTCATAGGTTAATTCATATATACCGAGTGGATTTCTGCCGCCGGGTTTGTCAAATGTGCATGTGGTTACACAAGACGTGAGCCCCGTGGGTCCAATGGACGGCCAGTAGCCCACCACCAACGGCGAATTGATGGCCTCCTGCAGCAACGTGGACAGCCAAGGTCTTGCCCATCAGGCCAGCCTTCACCCATATTGACTTGTACTCCTCTCCAAGGCTACAAATATCCCCCCGCCTTCCTTCCTCAAAACTCCTCCCTCAAAACCCTTTCCTCGAAGCTCCCATCAAGGGGCATGCCACCACCGTGACCCGCACTCAAAAACACCATCAAAATGGACGTGAAAGACGTATCCCAGGACTTCTACTACGCTGCCATCATGAAAGGCTCGGTGGCAGCCGCAGAGAGGGCCAAACTGAGAAAAGGTCATTCGGTCTTCGACCACCCGCCGCCCGCGCACGTCATCGCCCGCTTCATGAGGAACCGCCAGGACCCGACCGGTGACTTCGGCCAAGGTCACCCGGTCGTCGCTACATCGCAGGTCCCGGCTCCCTAT
Organism: Scopulariopsis brevicaulis; assembly: GCA_017657125.1. NCBI lineage: Eukaryota > Fungi > Ascomycota > Sordariomycetes > Microascales > Microascaceae > Scopulariopsis > Scopulariopsis brevicaulis. Next base: position 50,831 of record JAGFNX010000111.1, read on the forward strand.
CCGCCCTGCACCCTCCCCCTCCGCGACCTCGCTCCTCTCTCCATCTCCGAAATGCGCCTCGAGACGCACCACCGCGGAAAAGTAGCGTTCCTCCGCGTCCTCACGCCCCCGAGCCTCATTACGGCCCTGATGGCCATAGTGGAAGACGAGCGCGGCACCGCCGTGCTCCTCCAGCTCTATCACCAGCTTGAGCAGCGGGTTGTCCCGGCAAGCGAGGTCCTGTGGAAGGGACGCGTCTGCGCCGTCAAGGAGCCGTTCTTCAAGTGTGCCACGGACGGCACGTACTCTGTGCGGGTCGACCATGTGAGTGACATCGTGTGGTTGGAGGACTCAGACGAGCTGGTGCCGCAGAAGTGGAGGCAGCCGGCTTTGGCTCCGGGTGGGAGCAAGAGCACCCGGGAGAAGGGAAATGAGGCCGTGAAGGGTGGAAGGTGGGCCGAGGCCGAGCGTCTGTAAGTCTTTGAGCTTGCCCTCTCTATCAGATCCTTCACACGCAGTTTGGCCTGCGGTAGGGATAGTAATGGCAATAGCCGCTCACCACATCCCAGATACACCTCTGCCATCAAGGCCGCAGAAACCCCTGAAGAGTCCCACCTCGCCCACCTCAACCGCTCCTATACAAACCTCCAGCTCCATCGCCCCGAAAAGGCGCTCCACGACGCCACCAGCGGCAGCGACCCCGCCAGCCCCTCCGAGAAGCGCCTCTTCCGCGAGGCACGCGCCCTCTACGACCAGAGCCGCTTCAAGGCCTCCATGGAGAAGCTCTTGGCTCTCATGGCCTCGCACCCGGACAACAAGAATGCCGCAGCGGAGATGGGGCGGGCCAAGGCACGGCTAGCGGAGGAGAGGACGGGAGAGTATGATTTTGGGCGGATGTACAAGCAAGCCGAGAAGACGCCGCCGATAATTGACTGCGCTACCTTCTCGAGGCCGGTGGAGGTGCGGGAGTCGCCTGGGCGGGGCCGTGGCCTTTTCACCACGGTGCCCGTGTCTGCGGGCCAGCTCTTGCTCTGCGAGAAGGCGTTCGGTTACAGCTACGCCGACGAGAAGCACTTCAGCGTGCTGATGAATGTCATCACGAAGAGGGTGACGGTCGGCGGCCAGGCTGGCCTATTGACGCAGATTGTGCAGATGCTCTACCACGGCCACTGCCAGTCGCGTGAGTTCGTAGAGCTATTCTGCGGGGACTACACCCCGGTTTCCGTCTCAGAGGCAGATGAAACTCCGGTGGTCGACACGTACGTCCCTTTTCTCTTCCTGTTTTGCCCAACACATCGGGGGTTGTTGATAACAACTGACACCGTATAGCTTCCTGGTCGAAAAGATCATATCCCAAAACGCCTTCGGCACCCCCCGCACAAGCCACGCCTCCCACATAACCTCCATGTCCGAAGAAACCAACACAAAGAGCGATGCCCACACAACCTGCGGCATCTGGCTCCTCGCCTCGCGCATAAACCACTCCTGCGCCGGCAACTGCCGCCGCTCCTTTATCGGCGACATGCAGATCGTGCGCGCCACGACGGATATCCCCGCGGGAACGGAGCTCCTCTTTGCGTACCGGGCCTTGTTGCCGATGGAGTTGTATGCTAAGGTGCAGCAGGGGCTTGCCAGCTGGGGGTTTGTTTGCGGGTGTGCGTTGTGCGAGGACAGGAAGGCGACGCGTGATGCGCTCCTCAAGAGGCGCGAGACGCTGTTCAGGTTGCTTGTCAAGGCTTTGAATGGGCCGGGGCCGGTGAATACTGCCAAGGCCCGCGCAATTCTCGAGAATATGGGGGAGACGTACCCGTCCACGAATACCAGCCCCGTGCGCCTGGAGCTCTGGGACGCGTACTTCGCGTTGGGGGACCATTTGCTTCGGAACCGCAGTCTCACGGATGCTGTCAAGATGTTCGCCAGGGGATTCGAGGCGCTGGGGTATTCTATCACGGCGCCGCTTCCGGGCGCGAATACGAAGGCGGCGTTCGAGGTTAAGCGATGGGGTATCGCGAATGACATGGTGCCCTGGGCTTTTTCTAGGCTGTTTGAGGTCTACAATGAGCTTGCGCCTGAGCGCTGCGGGCGTATTAGGCAGTACGCTGGAGTTGCCTACAGTATAATTGTTGGTGAGGGTGTCACCATGGGAGGTGTCTTCCCGGAGCTTGCCTGAGGGGCGTTGCGTCCTTATCATTAGTGGCCGAGGTCTTTTTGTGTCTGTTCGCGTTCAAACCCTTTCATTTCCACGTACGAATTGTCGGACCCTAGTCTTTCTAAGAAAAGACGGATGAGGTACAGGAGAGAAAGTCGCGGATGACCGAGACAGGCAGTGGGGTTCGTACTTGGTTGAAGACGGAAGGTGCCCGTGTCTGCATCGGAGGAGAATAGGGGGAGGGGGATGTGAAAAGGGAAGGGGCTAGCGATAGGCTTGAAAGTAAAACGAGATAGGACGGCTGAGTAGTCCATCCCCCCCCCCGCGAAATAACTCTTGTCTCGATGGAATTAAGTTTTCCCTCTTATACTTTGCATATGGTTCTTTGAGAGGCACGACAGGCCTCTACGGTCTAATATCTTGTCTGAACACTTCATTCTAGCAATAACGAATGGTCTACCGCTATGTTACAAGATGGATTCTATACTCTACTCTTTGCCAGATTCATATTTTATAATACCCCTTGTTTCCCCTCAGTTATATTAGGCCGCGGAGCCAATGCATCCTTGACCATGTCACCAAAACCAACCATGCAAATGGTAGCCCAGGAAGCAACCCCAATACGTGGTACCACGCCACGGAAGAATCCCGTCGGCCCGGATGTCTTCCAAATATACTTGGCCGTGTTCACCATGGTCGGAGACTCGGGCCTAGACGGGCTCGCCTTCAACGACTGCATCTCTATCCGGACCACCTCAAACGGCTGGTTCCAGCACGACAGCGCACCGCCAAATGTCGACGCTGCAATCTTCTCGCCGAAACTGAGTTTCCCCTTCTCTTTCTTGCCCTTCATCCGCCTGATTACTCCTTCGGCGAACCGCGATATGCCAATGCGCGAAGACCAGCCCGTGATTTGCCGCAGCGCGACCGCGTTGACGCCCCTATTCACCCCTCGGATGCCCTTTGTCCGCACAATGTCGAAGAAGGTCTGCATGGTTCCCGGGACGAGGGCGCCAGCTTGCGCGCTTTTTGTGCGTGTGACTTCGACCGTCTTCATGCAGGTTGTCACGCCCATGGTTAGGTACGCCTGGGACGCGCCGCCGACAATGCCCCCGAGAACACCGGCCACGCTATTGCTGGCGCCGAGGTGACGCTTGGAGTAGTACTCTACTTCGGTAGAAGTAAGCACCAAAATGGCACCTTTGGTGGACGCTTCTATCCAAGCCTTTTATTTATTTTTTCGATGGTGAGCGGGGAGCCGTTCTTTCGTATAGCTGTGATGAATGCCCACTTACCCATGGTATAAGGCCCTGGTAGAAGCCTCGCACACCAGCTCTCGCCCAGGTTTTGCGCACTGCGTCTGCCAGGGTATCACTGCGATTGGCCCCAGCCTGGACATGGCGATAAGTATGCTGCAGCTACAAGCCTCAAGAGGATATTCCGTACGTGGGTCTTAATAACTTCCATCGGCTGTCCCAGCGTCGTCACTAAACCTAATTAGGACCGACGGTAACGATAGCAAGAGGTTGTTTAGTATGAGACTTACCCTGCATGACATTCATACAAGAGCCGATGAGAAAGTTCCTCCATGGTGTCTTCCTCTTCTCGACATTGACCTTGTTTGCCTGCATGGTTGCCCGTTTCCCGGCTTCTACCGTCTTCAGTCTTAGGGGCCCGTGGGGCGGGAGAATGCAAGAAACGAGATAAGGAATTGGCCTGTGTCGGCTACAGCTGACGCGCCATGCACCGCGCTTTTAACCTCGTACTTGTTGCAGTCATGTTGAGTGAACAGAATGAGCTGGATCGGTATCAACGGCTGCTCTTAGTTACTCGGGGCAGTGGCGGATCGATCCGATGCTTCATTCGGACTCGTTCCGACAGGGTACCAGAGACCCACCTGGACCGTCGGGGATTTGGCGGGAGATCTCAGGGGACCTTGAGGTTCCGAGCTCACTCTCGTCTGGCTGGCCATAACTCAATCTTCCGAAATTAAAGGAACTCTCGCCAGGATAAGCTACTAGCCGCCAGAACAAGCGTCCGCATCCAGTCGTCAATAGGCCCTTTGCACTCGTTCGCTATGGCCTCTTCCGCTGTCATAAACCGGTTGGCGAGATTCGCAAGCTGTGACGTAAGTCCATCAGCCTATTAGCCGACGGACAAGGAACCAATGCATCTCTGTCAGAGTGATGGCCTCTTGTTAACGATGATACGTTCCAGATTGGCGACGCCCTTGTCAAGCTAAAGTACCCTTACGGCGGGTTCCTGGACGGAATCCGCATGCGGTCCCCTGGGAGAATCATCGGCCCAGCCGTCACAGTCAAGATGGTGGAGATGAGCGACACGACCTCGCCCAAGCCCTCTAGGCACTTTGCCGATTGCAACGAGGCCGGAAAGGTCATGTATATCCAGCAGCCCAAGGGTCTGTACTCCGCCTGCTGGGGTGGACTCATGTCTACGCGGGCCAAGTATCTTGGTGCTGCAGGTGTCGTTGTCGACGGGCGCATTCGGGATGTCGCGGAACATCGTGAGAAGGAGTTTCCGGTGAGTTTGCTGCTGCCCCCATATCGAACTACTGAATATCCACGACGAGTATATACCGTGAAGATACTGGAGACTAACAAGCTGGCCCGGCTCAGGTCTTTTCGCGCGATACGTCAATTCTCGGGTCCAACACGTTCACCCGTGCCTCCGAGATTGACGTTCCGCTGCAGTTCAAGGGTGACCTCTGGATCAACCCCGGCGATCTCCTGGTAGGCGACGAGGACGGCGTCGTCGCGGTGCCTCAGTCCTTGGCCGACAAGGTTGTCGAATTATGCCAAGAGCGATTTGATATTGACGAGAAGACTTTGGCGGCGCTTAACGACGGGATGGGCATGGGCGACGCAATCAAGAAGTTTCGGAAGTAGCCGATGAGGAGAAGGTGAGCGGATGGATCCGATAGTCAGACCGACCCGTTAATTTCACAAAGATACACGTAACCTCGGTTCAAACCGTTACCTTCTTCATGTTCCATCTAGTTCCCCCTACACTTTATTCATGCCGTGAAGCTAATTGATAAATGCGTGTGTTTACAGTCAATACATGCAAGGCTTGTCATCCGTGCCGCCACGTCTTCTACCCGCTGCCTGTCCTCAGCAACCGCTTCACCCCCTTTTCTCATTCCACCATGTCTCGACCGGCACGCCTCGTTAAAACCGCAGCACGGTCGACCTCCCGGAATGCTCTCCGACAATGGTCCTCAATCACGGGAAGAGTAATTCCTGCTAGAACCACGCAATACAGGCACTCGTCAACTGCGCCCAGGCCGCAAAACAGACTTCCCGCAGCGTACTACCGAGGCGGGTCCTCCCGCGCCATCATGTTCCGCACCGACGACCTACCCGCCGACAAATCAGCATGGAATTCCATATTCCTTGGCGCAATCGGGAGCCCGGACCCCTACGGACGCCAGCTCGACGGCCTAGGCGGCGGGATATCCAGCCTCTCAAAGGTCTGCGTCGTCGGGAGGAGCACGCGCCCCGACGCGGACGTAGACTACACCTTTGCGTCGATCGGCATCAAGAACACCGACGTCGATTACTCTAGCAACTGCGGAAACATGTCCGCGGCCGTGGGCCCTTTCGCGCTCGACTCCGCACTGGTTCCTGCCCCCGAGGGTACCGCGGATGCCGTCGTTCGGATCCACAACACCAACACGGGCAAGATCATCGAGGCGGTGTTCCCCGTTGTTGACGGCGAGGCGGCGGCCCAGGGGGACTTTGTCATCGACGGCGTTGCGGGCACGGCGTCCCGCGTCACGCTGAAGTTCCTCGACCCCGCCGGCTCAAGGACGGGGAAGCTCTTCCCCACGGGCGAGCAGGCCGAAACTATCGCTGGGGTCCGGGCGACGTGCATCGACGCCGGGAACCCCTGCGTATTTGTTACCGCGGACGATCTGAGGGTCCCGGGTGACTTGACACCCCAGCAGATCGAGGACCACCCTTCACTTACGGGCAGGCTGGAGGCCATCCGCCGCGAGGCGGGCGTCAGGATGGGTCTTGCCGAGTCCGAGGACACTGTTCCCGGCAGCGTGCCTAAGATAGGATTTGTCTCGAAGCCGAGAGACTCGGCTAGCAACACGCTTACGATCAGAGCCATGTCAGTTGGGCAGCCTCACAAGGCCATCCCCGTTACGGTTGCCATGGCGGCGGCGGAGGCGGTGAACGTCCCTGGCACCACAGTCGCGGATTGCTCGATAGGAGACTCCGATGGGGCCCAGGTCACGATTCGACATGCTAGTGGTACCCTGGATGTTGCGGCTGAGTTTGATGAGGCGGGTGGACTTAGAGCGTCAACAGTGTTCAGGACGGCACGGAGGTTAATGGACGGTAACGTGTATTGGAAGTAGAGAAAAGTTGATGTACAACGACCACGTGCAATGAGACAAAAAGAGTTACCAATCATGCTCTCTTCTCGCCAAATACACCCTTGTCGCCAAATATACCCTTGTCGGACTAGTTCGGTTATACTGGGATAGTCTTGGGCTCGTGATTATTTTCCGCCCCCACCTCTTGGATTGCGCTACCCGCGTATCCAGGATTCACGCCGGCAAACGGAATTCATTTTAACTGTTCTCCAAACCTGGCACCAAGGGTGCGAAGTGCAAGTGCGAAGTGGCAAAGTGCAAGGTGTGAAGTACAAACCTGGCACTGAGGTACACCGTGCAATCGTGGAACATCAACCGCTCTGCAAATACGGGATCTGTGGTAATCCATAATTCCGGGATGCACTGGACGGCCAGAATAGCATATAGCAGCGCGATGCTAGCCGGAAACTCTTTAAGATAACGATTTCGCGTTGACTGCTAATCAGGTTACCAAACAAATTTGTAATTGAGTATTCGGGCTTCTGCGGAGCGCTTGATCGTAACTAATGCGGCCTGTTTCTCCATACGGATGGTTCGAGGTCTGGAGGGGACTCTATTTAGACCTCAAGCAAGCGATAGTGTTCCAATCAGTACCGCCAAATGTATAGTCGAATTTCGACGGGAAGTTTTTGGAACTGCTTAAAAGAGACATTGTTGTTGCGTTGGTAAGCTTGGTAAGCTTGGTTGATGGACTCTAGATGTTGTTTGTAAGCCATTGCGGACGTTGTGTGTTGGTCGTTCTTTTAGGCAAGGAGAAATAATGATATATATTTGAATGGGATCGGACTGGAAGTGGGCTCCGGACCCTACTTTCTGTTGGTTCTTGTTGCAGAGAATATGTTCCCCATGGCATTTTGCTGGGGTACTTTTGCCCTTGCAAGGTACCTGATCCATGTGCCCTTAAATTCCCATCCCTCTCTGTGCGGACACGCGCTTTGAATTGTGGCTTGCTGCCGCTCCAGCCAACCGTCTTACTCTCATCCTAATACGGAACAAATTTCAGCCGACAAAAAGCCCATTTGTACCACCGTTTCGCTCTTGACCCAAGCACGCGACAGGCCGTGCATCGTCACTGTGACTACACGAGGTCCCAACCCCCCACGTCCTGTCCAATCGTGTCCATGACGGCGAGAGAATTTGCCCGACTGTCAGCAATACGAGGATAGGCTTACACGCCTCACTCGCCTCACGTTTTGTTCAGCTGGCGAGTTGGGCTCACGCCACTCATTGTCTCTATATATTCTTGACCATCTGGACCATCTGAGCGCGGCTCTTCCTTCTTGCGATTGAAGTCTTCCTGCGATTACGGCCAAAAGCATCTCACAATCTACGCCACTGAAACCAAGAACCATAAATTTCGATTCGACAAGATGCATTTCCCAACTCTCCTCCTCTCCATTATCGGTATCGTTTCGCTGTCTCAAGCGGCAGAGGTTTCTCGACCTGCGGTCAAGGACTCTACGATCCTACGTTCCACTGTCAGCTGCCCTGAATGCCCTGACCGGGACTGCTATAAATGCACTCTGGGCCATAACGAAACTCTCCAGGCCAACACGGGTGGCCTTGCCTATATCCGCAGTATCATCGGCTTCGAGCTCCCTGTGCCATCCGAGCAAGTCACGAAATGCACGGTACAAACCCCGGCCTTCACCAAACTCCCTCAATTCCCAATCGACGTGACTGTCGCAGCAGCCAAGACGTATGAGTGGGATGAGGACACTGTTAACGGCGAAAACGCTCCGGAGTCTGGCGAAGTCTTCAACACGGTCAACGTCCCGGCCTTGAGCAACCTGCCAGCGTTTGATGTCACACCCGCATGCAAGTCCGCCTCGGAGGATGGCCAATTCTCCATCTACCTGGGCGCGAAGTCTGGAAGCTTTAGTATTTGGTCCAAGGACTCGGGAAACCCAGCGGTTCTACATGTTACTTATGAGGAGTAATTAGTCGAACCAGAGTTGGAAAGAAGTTCAGTTGACACACCAGGTGTGTCGGAAGGAGTGAGGAATCTCGGTTGAGTCGGGACCATCTGCAGGAGAGGAGGGAGGAGAAAGATCTTTTGATGTGGTGGAGCCAGCGAGGTTGAGTCCGCACAGTATTTTTTTTTGTGTAAAGGAAAGAGCACTCCGGGCTCCTTGCTCGAGGGCGACGGCGCTGAAACGACAAGGGAAGGAAGGTCCTTTGTTCTCGATTAACGAGTCACTTAGGCAGGGTCCGTCTCCGGATAGTGATAGCTTCTAGTGGAGACACGTTCCGGAGCAGACAATGCTACCCAGACAGATATCGAAGAATGAATTGCTATGTTATTGGGACATGACGAATTTGTCTCCCCCGCGTTGTCCGTGTTGGAGTGTCCCGTCCAGGAAGCATATGCGGCATCCTCACCTGCTGTGGGAAGAGAGAGTGAGCGGGGCGGCCAGGCGAGGACGGCTAGGAAGGCAAAGCGCCTGGCCATGGGGAATGAGCTGAATGAATGTATTTATTTGGCAAGGAAGTCCAGCAGGTGGAATGGCCAAGGCGAACGAATTCAAGGACCCGCAGGTCCATAACACTCCGGTCTAGTGACTCGATATAATATCCCACTGGAGCCCCCGAAAAATTCCATCTACTACCTTCGGGACTTTTCATCGTGTTTGGAGTTCGTCCCTTACGTCACATACGCGCCAAAGCGGATTCGGGATTCATTACCATCGGTGCATTAAACTGACTTGCTGGCCATCGCCATCCAAGGATATTCCAACCACATAGGTGGCGCAGGTCGAAATAGCAGGCGTATTATTGCCGAATCGGCTCCGGTGGCCGCGATGAACGATTGCTGCTGGTCCCAAACCGCCGCCTTACCTCGGGTCGGTCACATCTTGGGTCAACACAGCCCGTTGGGACGGGCGTGACTTGAAAGCCGATTAACACGCGGGGTTAGGCTAGCATACGCCTAAAGCGATTACGTACATGCTCGCCGCGCAGCACATTACGTTGGCTTCATACATATATTGGACTGATTGGGCCAACAGGGTGATCAATGTGCTCATGCGGCTAGAAGAACGCACGCACGAATTTTCAGCTATGTTCACGGGCACTGGTAGTGAGAGACCCAGGTTATTTCGTTACGCATACCTCGAATATTTCTCTACATACAGCTAGTCTCATGCTTTCCGCGGCCGTAGTTTCATGGAGTGCAACGCCTTGACTCCTTTGGGGTTAGAAATCTCTTCGTCCCTGACCATCTCATCAAACATAACTCGATCCGCTAGTTTCGACACACGAGCTCCCCTATCATCCAACGCATCTAAAAGCGCATGAGGTGCCGTCCAGGACGAGCCAAAGTCAACGATCTTTCCATCCCGATAGTTCCCCAATCGAATGTCCATATTGTAGATTCGCTGCCCATTCAACATTGATATTCCGGAAAGAACCTTCTGTAGACTCCCCCTATTGACACCGCTGCCTGGGGACGCAACATCCTTGACGATTGCCCGTGCTCTGCGTCCTCCAATTGTTGCGTTTTGATACACTGGATCGACCGTATCTAGTTCAAGGTCGATGTCACGATCATTAAGGATTTTCTGGTCTTTTGGCTGCAAGAAAAGGAAGCCGTGACAGGGGATCGCAATGTCGGCTCGTAGAACTCGCTTCTTCACAGCTTCGTGGATTCGGCCATAGGCTCGGCATTCGGCGTAGAATGGGTCAGTGTAGTAGGCTGCCGAATTCAACGGAGTGTCTTCGCCCATCAGAGGTCCCCAGAAGTACTCGCTACTCATAGGGTCGTAAAACTTGAACTAAGCCCGCCGTAGCTTGTTAGTGTACGGCAACCAGAAGAACGGGGATTTCTCATCACTATCACTTGCAACTTTTATCGCGTATTCTCGGCCACGGATTAGAGCGCGAAAGACATAGCCTTGAGTTGGACTGCCATCCTCCTCCTCGTCAAGCCTCTGAAGCCATTGAATGCGGGAGTTGTGATGCTGGAATAATCCAAGCTTCGGGCCGTCACACGGTGGCAGCTGCCTTGGGATTGGTTCCAGATTCTGTGGCATGATGGGATGAAAACGAAAACATATGCGTAAACTGATGTGTAGATGTGATGATCGGAAGACTATTTCCCGGTCCGACATCCTTGTAGCTCGCGGCCCTTTATCCAGAACCCTGACACGCGGATCCGGAAGCTAGGGACGGCCCGAGTGGCTTGTCGGAGGAGGGTAGTACAAGAGATCACAAGGTCTGCTGCTGGCCAATTGAAGGGTATGTTGCACAAGTATCAATATCAACACGCAAGACTTGCAGCCCCCAGGTTCCCGATTTGGATGTGATCGAGTGGGGGCTAAGAGCCTTGCGGCGTCAGAGACATCTTTAAATTGGCCAGGTTTATTCCTCGAGTGGTCCAGTGGCAGATTTGGATCTCAGCTTTGTCTTATGTGGCCTTGATCATCATTACAGGGAAAAATTAATCTCCTATTATACAATAACACCCATCCCTTTTTCAGGTCTTACAAATGACGCAACAAGCCGCCGCCACATCAATACTCGAGTTACTAACTCATCCAAACCCGCATGTATCGCACCGAACACCAAAGACCAAAACAAATAGCCGGGGTCCGAACTGGCACTGGCCCAGGCAGCTCAGGAGATGGGACGAATTCGATGACCCGAACATTTTGGAATCAGTATTCGGAGGCCGCCTGATCCGGGAGGCCAGTCGTAGAGACAGACAACTTCCGCCATACCCGTCTCTGCACCCACAAGCTGACCGTATAATCCGTGACGAGAACGGCACACGGGATATGATCCACAAATGGAACCACAGCATCGTCACGGCAGCGCTCGACCCCGTCCAGCATGAATTCCATCCACTTATCTGGTGTAAAGGGGACCCCCCGCGCACGAAAGAATACTCCGAGCGCCCGCTACAGCAACAGAAGAAGAGGATGCAGCCATTACGGCAAAGCTCCGCGAGAGCACGAGAGCCCAAATTGCAATCATTGTCGAGGTTGAACTCGGATTCCGGATCGATCTCCTGGAGCCCGCAGCATTCTGGTACTGACCTTGCTATTGAGGCTTACAATCAAGAGAGGTTTCCGAAGGAATACAAACCCGCTACCAAGTGGAGGAGCGAGTGGATGGCTGAGCGGAACCTGATCGACGAATCCGGCGAATGGCGGGACGAGAGCTGCCTGAACGACAACTTCGCCTGGCCTGTCAGACAGGCGTACACTTACTCCATCCAGCACATGTGTCGTTACGGCTGTATTCTCACATGCAACGAGGCTTTTATCTTCCGAGTCAAGCCGCGTGATGAGGAGCCTGGTAAGTCTCCTCCGATATCCCATCCCACGGTCTAGAGAGGCTGATTAGACCAGACAATGGATCGCAGGACCCTACGCACCTACGAAGGCGGCTCATTTATAATGGATTGATGGAATATGTCTCTATCCCTTGGGAAAACCACTGGGAGGGAGGTGAGGAAAGCCAAGAAACCTGGACCATCAACCTGGCTCTTTGGTTTGTTCATATATTGGCGGGGAACAATTACGAAGCGCGCTGGGCATATGGGCGTCTGGAGGATGAAAAGCTGGTAGCGCTAACGGCGATCGAGGATCAAGCTGACCCAGAAGCTGTTAACGCTCGCGAGGGTGAAAACAGGGATTCAGACCAAGACGAAGAAGAGGAAGAGAATAGCGATCTATCCAATGATTCTGATGAGTCGGAAGCGACCATGCCATTTCACACCAGCCCGGGAACGAAGCGCAAGAGGGACTCGGAAGAGGAGGAGTATGACCTTTCTTTCTCGAAGCGACAGCTTCTGCAGGTATAACTTTTGACGGGAATTAAATATCAACGACTATTTACGAGATAATAAACGGACATCTTGGGTTTCATGCAGATAAGGGATGCTTGGTATGGAGTGTTGCTAGAAATGGTGAACGAAAGTTTCTCTTTCCAATCGAACGAGGTAGAGTCCCATTTCTATTATCTAGATTTACCGTCGCGGTTGACCTCGCTTTCCGGACGCCCTAACCCTCTTAGGAGAGACAGCGCTGTTCCTCACACGCCTCCCCAAGGAGTGTATGAGTTTGCAGCTAATATTCATCCAAATGACGCGTAAACGGTAAGTGGGGATGGCCCGCACTCAGCACCGCAGTTCTGGGATTACTGGTGCTAGCCCCGTCTTGGCGTGATCTGAGTTTCTAGAAGAACAAATCCTCCACTTTTGGAACCCCTTGGCCAGGATCCAAACTATCATGTGGATAGTGCTAGGTTTATAGACGGAAATATGACCGACCTTCGTTGGTTGATTACGCCGAGTTTAAGACACATCCTAGGCTTGATATAGGAGGCTGGTCCAATGTCAGTTGATGAACACTGGATCTATATCTTCAGTGGGCCTGGCGACGGGATAGTATGAAAGCTGGCACCTTAGTCCGAACCATCTAATAGCAATACAGCCCTACCACATAAGCCCCCAGCTCCCCCCGAATTCAAACCCGTCTTCAAACAAATCATTCCACGGCAAGTCCACGCTCGGTGTAGGCTGGCCCTGGTTCGAACCTGACAATTGTAAATTCTGGCTCTTCAGCCCAAACCAGCTCATAAACTCCTCATCAACCTCTCCTCCCGCTGCTGCGCTGCCCGCCCCATCCGTCCCACATCCCACCCCAGGGTCGTTAACAGGAGCATCAACCTCGCTTCCGGCGAGCTCATTTTGCGCATTAAAAAGGGTCAATGTCGCGTCACCCAGCCTCTGTATGATCTGCGTGCTCCTCTTCCCCACGACGCCGTTGTTCGACATGTCCCTCAACAGCGTCGTGCACATGCGGATGTTCCACTCGACGACCTCCCGCGTCAGCTCGGACCGCAGCGTGGAGCTCGCCCGCAGACAGTACAGCATGGTGACGGCCGCCATGAACAGCGACGTCAGCGCGACGAACGCGTAGGTGATGCGGTTCTTGGCGTATAGGGCGTTGTAGTTGGCCATGAGACTTATGGACGAGTCGGCGCAGAGGCGGATGGCGTCGATGGTGCAGATGGGCGAGGCGTGCGAGGGCCGGTAGAGATTCATGATGGCCTGGTGGTAGGCAATCTGGAACCACTCCGGCGTCTGGTTCATGCAGACGGGGCTGATGTACCGCGGCGTGGAGACGAGCCACTGGTTGAGCTGGCCATAGTACTGCGAGCGCAGGGCCTCGACGCTCTCGCTTGTCAGGCTGGTGTCGCCGGCAGAGTAGAGGGTCCTGTAGATGCTTCCGTTCATCCGACGGAGCTGGATGATGTGCAGGAACGTCGAGAGGTCGCTCGGGTTTGGCATAAGGCTTACAAAGGATATATCTCCGCCGCTAGCGCTACTACCGGCACGGTCTCGTACGAGTAGCATCTCGTCCGTTAGGCAGAGGGGCAACGGCATGGTAATGTCGGTGTCTTGGATCCCAAGCGGCCGGCCCATGGCGATGGAGATGCTCCTGTCCATGGTGTAGACGCTCCAAAAGAGGCGCTTGATCATCTCTTTCTCGATGAAGCTCTTGTTGATCAGCGACTCGTGGCGGTGCAAGTCGATGCCGATGGCGAGCCGAAGGGTCAGGCCGACTGTGTACCACAGATTCACGGACTGAGGCTCGTTGTTGCCGTATATGCAGAGCAGAAGGAGGCATTGAATGCAGTCGAGATCGTCTGCACCGAGAACGTCGCCTAAGCTCTGCACGGCGGCTTGGAAGAAGGACTGGTGCGGCACTTGGCAAGGGGCGTTTGTCCGGACTTTCTCCGACGATCCGATGGCGAGGACGATATTGACAAGGAAAGTGGAGAGCCCGTCCGTCCTCTCGTACCGGGTGAAAGGCTCATAATGTTGTTCCAGGAAAGTTGACCGATGAAGGACTGGGAACTGCGGCCATCGCTTGTGGAAAAAACTTTCGACAAGTTCGCGACGCTGCCCCTCAGATGCAGAACGTTGGCTGACGCTGGGTACCTCATCTGGGCCCCCAGAAGAGGCGAGACCGTCCCAGAGGCGCCACGGACTGCTTAAGAAGCCCGAATCTTGGGTGGCGGACAGCCCGGCCCTAAAGGTAGGGAATAGGATGCGGCCATGATATTCAAAATTGGTATTAGCTTGAGCCCCGTCATGGTCTACTACTGACTGTCCACGGTCTGATATCAGGGTAGCGCTTGCGTAGTTTGAGTCTCCTGCTCCTTGAACTGCGCCTTCCTCAACCGTGGCGAAGTGGGAATGCGCGTTACGGAGGCGGCCTTGTAAAACCTCGACCTTGTCCTGGAGACGGGAAACTTGAGCTCGGAGCTGCTCACATTCGACTTCCGTATCAGTCCTAATGACGAGGCGCTCCGAGGGAATGCAGGCTTCCCCTACGCTTGCACAAGGCCCACAAGTAGGCGCCTTGCCGTCACACTTAGGAGATGGACGTTAGTTAGGGTCCGAGCTAGCACGTGACTTGGAATATCCTCATGACGACACAAAACCTTTTGCTTCCTCCTTCGACACCGTTGGCAAGCCGCGCTGCTTCTCTTTAGGCCTCGGCGGTGCGACACGGGCCTTGTCCGATACAATGATCTGGGCGTCGGCACGTCGTCCGCGCCACCTTGCGGAGAGCGGGGTGAGCTCGGAGTCCCCTCCATCAAGCGACTCGTACTATTGTTCGGCAGTGATCCGGAGACAACTATTGTCTGTCTTGGAGTCCGTTGTTCGTCGCCCGCGGGAATGTGCCGTCGGCTTTGAAGCGGGGCGAGCTGGTGGGTCTATCGGATGCATCCGAAACCCGTCCCCTCCGATGTCGGAAATAGCCGTCGGAGTCTATAACAGGCTCCATACGGACGGAGCTCTGGTGTTGGTATTGGAAGGTGTTAAAGCAAACTCGTAGTAATCACGATGTCTCCGCTTCTTTGAGTTAGCGGGGAACACTCACGGTAGCGTTATATACCTTTCCTGATCGAAAGCCAAGAAAGACCTTCGTGAACTCTCTTTGTTATGCATGTGCTAAATATCTACGTAGACTCGGAGGAAAGGTCGGGCGGGCGTAGATGCAAAAGCAGCGTTGGCTAGTATCTGTGGGTCCCATTTTTACCAGTCCGGGTAAGTTTTACCTCGTAGTCATAAGATAGAAAGTCGAATCTTGACTACGGTATCTTCCTTCGATATAGAGGTTCCGGAAGATTATGGCACGTTGATTAACGTTATCCATAACTTGTCGTTTACCTTTCTTCTTATTAGCCCTCTTCTAGAGAGTATTATGTGAAATTCGGAATTTGAAGGAACTCTCGCGAAATCTATGGCGTTGTCGTTTTGAGAGCCCTGGAGGGATCTCCCCTGTTATAAGAAATTGCGCAATTTGCTATGATTCCTATTCAACGTTTATTCGAGACACCTCACGCTGGCCGGTAGCCATCGCGGTTTGGAAGAAAGCCCTCAACACCGACTCCAAAGCCTTCCCAACCCCTGAATTCGGTAAGGAACTTGATCGCAGCCTTCAAGTAGAAACCTTCCTTCTCGCCGTATATATCTGCAAAAGCCTTCGGTGCGCGAACAACCTTAAAGAAGTGCGAGTCCAGCACCCATTTATGACCTAACGCCGTACGCACCACCCAGTCCCAGTCTCGGCCATCTGTCGCAATAGACTCTACACCTTCTATTCCGAACGCAGGCCTTAGCTGCGCGATATAGATCAAGATTGTGAACAACGCATACTGCCTTAGGATCGATCTACGGCGTTCAGGCGGGAAGTACTGCCACAGTACTCGCAGGGCATGAGCTACCGTCATCAGATGGACGTGGTAGAAGTCAAACGATTTCTCCGCGTCACCGTCGCTAATCGCCAGGAGGACTGATAGGTCGACGATTTGCTCGAATTGCTGAACGGGTTCCACCACGTCCCAAGCATTCCAGTGTTCCATGACGGCCTGGAACTGATGTGTAAGGATAGCTCCGAAGTTCGTGATTCCCGGAATAGTCAATAGGCCATCGAAGCGCGGGTCGGCGCGTACGCGCTCGACGACATCCGTGAGAGACGTGGACTTATAATATCTTGAATCGGCCGGGGGCTCGTTGTCCAGCAGATCATGAAGCTCTAGCAGCTCTGTGCATCCAAGGCTTAAGGCTTCTGTAGCAACGGTCTTGCTCTGGAATTCGTATGCATAGGCGAGATGAATGAATGCATGACCGACTAATACTTAAGTTAGCGGTCTATAGAAACTGACGCGATATATAAACACGTACGTCCTCCGACAAGCCCGTTGATGATAGGCTCTGATGTGGCGTAGAGATATTCCTCTACCACGCTCCTCCAGTCGCCACTTCTTTCTTCGACCTTCCTATCGAAGAAGTCCACATAGGCGACAGTATAGCTGCCAATATTATGAGCAGGGGGAAATGGCATACATCTTAGCTCCGGACTGCGGATTGCTTCTATGTGCAGTATTGTTTGAACGGTTAACACACCTAGAAATCCAGCCATGTGGAAACAGGGTTGCAACGCCACTCCTGTTCAGTTTTAGTTTGTGGAACTGGCGGCAACGCTTGGGGGCTCTCACCTGAAACGCTGTAGGGTATGACAGATTCGGCATGACTATGAATCACGGCATGGACTTCGGAATACTTCTTGTATATTTCGCTGTGAATGTATCGCTCCACGTAGCCGTCCGTCATGGAAGCATTTACGGGCAATGCGTCGGACACTCGATAATCGACCAGGTCCCGTGGGGAGGAGACTAAAGCAGGAGCGATCTGGCTAGCCATGACGAAGACATCGGGTTGGGAAACGTGGCGAATGGACAGATGGCCGTATGCATCTAGCACACTTTAAGAACGTCAGTGAGCGACCCAAGACTAGGGTGTTGTCTACTAAAACAGTACCGGTGGTAATGAAGGATATGGCATCCTAAGATAAACTTGCGGACGACATCGTCAGACAACAAAGTCCTCGCTTCAGACAGCTCTGGCATCTTAGCTTGGAGCATGGCACACTGGGCCGACGTAAACCACGGTTCTGTTCGAGGCTCTTCAAGAGGTGCTTGTCCTCTCAGGGGAAAGCCACAAAATATCTCGGGGTGTATAGGAACGCACGATGAGGAGACTGTTACTGCACTGTAGCAAGTCACTCGGACGAATGGTGTCGGGAGAGACCAATAATTCCTGTCCGTGGTCCCGCTGTCCCGCCGTGTCCCGCATCAGCGTTTAGCCATCCTCCGCGCAGCACTTCTCCCCATGACCCCGCCACCCCATAAAGTCGATTCCTATATCTTGAATCAACGAGTAAGCAACTGCCTCCTTTACAACGCCCAGACTTCCCGCCAGCACTCAACAACTATCGCAGAAAATGGGCTCCCTCACACCCCCCGAACCGTCCATACAACGGTCTCTGACCCTCAACTTCGTCGGCGACTGGGGCCAGGTTAATTTCCACCGTATCTGCTCATGGCTTACTCAGGAATTCTGCGACCGTACAGGTCCACGCAGCAGAGTGGCCATCTGGAGCATGAGAGGTGGTGGGGTGGAGGTGCTGCAACAGGTTTATGATGGCGAGGCGCACCTAGCCATAGCTACTCCTGCCGGACTTCTCTCGGCTGCTCTTACTGGAGAGGGTCTCTTTGCATCGACGGGGCCGATGCCGAGTCTGCGAACCTTGGCGGTGTTACCACAAACCGACCGGATGATGCTGGCAATTCATCCCAAGTTTGGCGTCAAATCGTTCGCAGATCTCCACCGGGTGAAACCGGCTCTTCACATCGCAACATCAGGTTGACGACGGTAAAAATTTCATCGGCTACATCGCTATGCGGCTGATGGAAGCCCACGGGATCACGAAGGATGTCCTTGAGTCCTGGGGAGGATCCTACGTTCTCGCTACCCGACCTGAGTAGTCAATCGAGAATATGCGCGTTGGAAAGGCAGATGCGGTGTTGCAGGAGGCCATCATGACACCATGGTGGAGGCAACTGATGGAAGAGCAACAGTTGGTTCCGATCCCCGCCGAGGCAGACGCCATGGAGTCCCTCGTCGGCCAACCTGGTTTTCGCCCCGCATCGATACGGGCCGGGTTCTGGGATGCGGAATCAAATGCGGAGCGAATCCCAGCCCTTGACTTTTCGGATTTCCTCGTCGTTGTTCGCGATGATATGCCTGACGACGTTGCACATCTCCTTACTTGGTGCCTAGTCGAGACAAAAAACAACATCGAGTCCCAGTACAAACATTTGGACCCTGAGAGGAGCCCTTTGACGTACCCTCTAGACGGGGCCGCTATGGCGAAACCGTCGATACCCTTGCACCCTGCAGCGGAGAGGTACTACCGAGAAGCGAGATATCTTTTCTGATTATAGGAGCGGAATGGGTACTTTTTGTGGAATCCTTGTATTATGTTAGATGGCTTGGCCATATGCATTTAGCATAGCTTCGGGTGCAAATGTTGTTGGATACCAGGACAAGCTGGTGAGGGGACTTACGGCCATTTTTTATTATCTTCGTTGGGCACCTCTAAGATAGTTTAAAGTTAAGGAAATCTCATGTTTGCGGTTCCACCGCGCTATTTACTCCTTGTTATTCGCTCTGCGCAAAATCCAATGCCGCAGCGGTCATACTCGGGCTTCTATGGTTTTACAACGTAGTTGTCTGTGGCTCGCTTATCTCGGTTCACATACAGTGACGCTCTAAAGGCTATTAGACCCAAGAATACAGACTGTGTTCATTGGAAACTGTATGCCAATATAACATGGTTCCTATCTTCGCAATCCAAGCTGGATTCGCCGACGCGGGTGCGCCCGTTCCAAAGCGTCAAACCCACTTTCCGAGCAACTTCTTCGAAGAAAACAAAAGGGACACGTGGGCAAACATGCCACAAAAGATCCTGCGGAATATTTCGGGTGCGTATCGAATTTTTCTATCACCAAGCTTGCTAGACACGCCAACGGCCGCGAGTGAGTGATAGCTCTGGTCGAGAACCATCTCGGAAAAGGCCGCTCCGAGATCCTCATAAGAAACCGCCAGCCTGACCGCCTCGGTGCTGATCTCGTGGCCACTGCCCTCTTCCTCTATGAGTAGAGGAGGTTGGACGAGGACTACAGACAGAAGGGATGTGCTCTGTACAAGTTTGGTCTGTGCCCTGGCAAGGTCGGCGTAAGGGTAGCTGAAGGCTGTTTTGATCATCCAGTGGACTATTGGGGGGGGGGGGGGGCGCTGCGGCGAATCGGGGGTTGAAGGTTGATGACGACAGCAGGAACATCTTTGGCTTCTGCCGATTCACTTCGCTCTCTTTGAGATGTCGTAGAGATGCAAGAATACCGTCGGCGGCATCTTCCAGGATTGTAACAGTGGGTAGATTTTCGTTCTCACCCAGAGTGCAGATGGTTATGTGGGCCCCACGGCAACAATTTTGGACAACGTCGGTGTCGGTGATGGATCCTTCGAAGACCTTGACTTGAGGCTCCGAATCAATGCCTGGAAACAGTGCCCGAAGCTTTGTCAATGAGCGTACGTAGATGTTCAACCCTGTCGCAGCGGGCCCTCTCCCTCTATCGGAGAGGATATGGCGGACCACCACTCGACCGGTCTGGCCCGTAGCCCCAAAGATTGCAATAACGCGAGAAGGCGACGCCATTATGTTAGCTCGGGAAGGCGGCGGCATGGTTTGACGCTGGTTGGTGGGACAGACAGGACGATGATGACTCGGGCATTTGGCGACCGCCTCCAAATATTCACCGACCCATCGTGACAACAAAGTATATTTATAACGTACGATTTGCTGAGCTTAGCTAAAGTTATGAGCGTCTCGGAAGAGGCCCACGTCGCGGATTTAAGGGACGAAACAGGTCCCGCCGAACCATCCCGCCGAACCGTCCCGCTCAAAAGACAAATCTATCATATAAGTCGCTGCCTGTCGCGGCCAACATTAACCTAAACCAATCGTTGTTTCCTCTAAGTTCGGGAGACTGATTCCTACATTCGAACATGGCCGGGCTACGTGGTGCATCAAAGGCTTGCTGCAGCATTCCGCCGATCGTATCCATCGACTACAAAGCAAAGGGCAGTTACGAGGATATTGGTGGTACAAAGACGTGTAAGAAACGTCTGAAATTTTCCCTGTAATAAGGGGAGAGAGGAATGGATCGTATCTTACAGGTTTTTAGATGTTATTGGGCCTTCATCCGCTACGAAGGGCATATTTGTAATCTACGACATATTCGGTTACTTTCCCCAGGCGTTACAAGGAGCCGATATCTTAGCAGCCGGTGATAATCACAACCAGTATCGAGTTTTTATTCCAGATCTACTCGATGGCCAGCTTGCCGACATTGACTGGTACCTCTTAGCCAACTTGGACCGTAGTGTTTGGCGTAGCAGCTCACATAAGCTCATAGGGTCCTTCCAAACACGGACGAGAAAAAGAAGAATCTGCAGGAGTTCTTAAGCGGCAGAGCAAACCCTCGAATTGCGGTTGATAGAGTTTTCAGCGTCATGAATCAACTTCGAAATGAGAACCCCAAAATCACTAATTGGGGGGCAGTTGGGGTACGCCTTCATCTGGCCCTTCGAGCCTATCTTCTAAACTAACTTTGACTCAATAGCTCTGCTGGGGTGGCAAGATTATATCACTCACTTCAAAATTAGGAACGGAGTGGAATGCAGCAGCCGCGTGCCATTCAGCCATGCTCGACCCTAGTGATGGTGTCGGCATTTCTATCCCGTTCTGCATGCTTGCTTCCAAGGATGAGGATGCCAAGGATGTCAAGGCATTTGGGGAAGCCCTGGAAGGGGAGAGGACCATCCGGACTTTCGGTGAT
Source organism: Scopulariopsis brevicaulis (assembly GCA_017657125.1). Classification (NCBI taxonomy): domain Eukaryota; kingdom Fungi; phylum Ascomycota; class Sordariomycetes; order Microascales; family Microascaceae; genus Scopulariopsis; species Scopulariopsis brevicaulis. The sequence goes on from JAGFNX010000111.1 coordinate 72,130, forward strand.
CAGACTCACGGATGGATGGCGGCAAGAGGTAATTTGGGTGATGGGAGAGTTGCAGAAGAATACCGTCGCGGCTATGCCACGCTGCTCGAGTTCTTTGGCAAGCACCTGAGCCTGTAATGCAGGTCATCTCTCTTATTGCTTGTGTCATCTCTTCGTTTTCAGTAGATCGCATCTGCCTGGAAACCTCAGCCAGCCCGGCTCATATTAAGGCACGATTTGTCTAATTTTTGTCTATCTTTGTCTATCTTTGTCTATCTTTGTCTATCTTTGTCTATCTTTGTCTACCTTTGTATACACAATCAGCATCCGTGTTGGTGGGCTCGTGGCGCCCGCTGAGGGAGCTCCACCACGCCTGCGTATGAAAAGCCCTCAGAGTGGTAGTGTGGTTGTCCTTTACTTTCCACAGACTACAGGTCGAAGCTTTGAGGGGGACGAGATGTTCATCAAGCGTGTTCCTAAAAATAAATTCAAGGCCTAATAGGACAAAAGGAGAGAGCATAGCAGCCACGCTGTTCATAATAACCTGGGTGCCTCGATATGTTTAAAGAAACTAAAGCAAGACCATGAGATTATCATTGGGGGGAAATAGCATCTTCCACTCGGCTGGAACTACCGAAGTTTCCCATACCATAATCCATCAATTCACCTAGCGTCCTAGTCCTTAGTCGCCACAGGCAAGATCATCCAGTATATTCTCCAGTATCAAAGCATAGCGCCGAGATATTCCCCAGTGTCCAACGCGTCGCAGTAAATCGACGATGTAGCAGAGTATACTGGTATCAATGTGCGAAAACATCGCCTTCGAAGATACGTCGCTGCTGCAGTCCATGGCTCCAGTCTGTTCCGATACTCGAAATTCGGGTATATCTAGGTCGTCCTGGCGTAATGGCGTGTTCAGGTTGACGTTGGTAGCGGACTTTATGTAGTTATAGATGACGATCCCAGAGTAAAAGAGTGCTTTCGGTACATGTATGGCCACCCCTGTACCAATTGGCGATTTGTCGACATGCTTCAAAATGAAGAGAGCATGAAGAACGCTGCGCCTGGCTTCAGATGATATAGACCATTGCTGCATGCCTTCCGAAGCTCTCCTCGAAGCCATTGGTCCGTCGCGGCCAATAGCGCGTTCCAAAAGGTCGAGGTCGGCATATAATACTATGAAAGCTTCATGCCAAAGGATATGCAGACTTGTTGGATCATGGGCTTGGATTTGAAGAATGCCCGAAAAGTCATTATACCATAAAAGAAGAGTGCCACGGGTGTGCTGGACATAAGACGCATCCAACAGGGAGCATCGTCTCTCTTGGATCGACGCCAGTATTTGAGAGAGGGCGGCATATGCCACCATATGTGACTCGCTCGGCGGAGGAAGTGGAAGCTCTGGGTATAGGGATTGGCGAGAGTCGTCCATACCATTGCACTGCGGTAGAGAACTCAGGTGTTCCTGCCACTGCGTAGCCGTCGTGGCAGAGAAAAGGCTTTCGGAACAGCACCGTGGTAGGTCGGTACCAGTGTGCCGAAGAAATGGCTCATGATGGAACGTGGTGGCAAATTCTGCATCCTGTATGTGCAGTCCGACAGCCAGACGGGAGCACTCTTCTGTATGAGCCCATGCCTTCCAAGAACCCTCTAAGCTTGAATGATGGTCGACTTGGGTCAACTCAGACGAGCGCGGTGCTTTGAGAAATCCACCTTGGCGTGCCCACGCGATGACAGTTCCGTGGAAGCTTTCGGTCAAGATGAGGTCCGAAGGGTGACCCGAGAGCATCCCGAACGTTTGACCGATCGTTGCCGCCTGAACGAGGGAAAGGACCTCTCGACTATCGCGGCCGAGATAAGCGTCCCACTAGCGATATGTCAGACGACGACGGCTATAAGGACCCAGGGAACCCACGGAGGTTAGGATCGCTTTATTTAAAGTTTGAAAGATCTTTCTCCCTTGTGCTTCGGCTCCTGACGAGCCTATAAAGAGGGCGCCTATTGAGCATATTGATAATAATAAAAGAGCATTTTCTGAAGAGGGTCGGAACGAATGAGGATGGATGAGCGGGAAAATAGGGTTAAACCTGGCAAAGTATAGCTTTATACAAAGGTTCTATAAAAGTTGAGTTAATTAAGATTATAAAACACACGAGGGGCAATGGGGATTATGAGTTTTGGGCTTTGGCTATCAATTGTTTCGGCGGGAAGACCGATGGAAGCAGCGGCGGCTCACCAGAAAGTCTGCAGATGGCAGAGCATGGTCATCTATAGGCGGATGCAGGCGGTGACAGAGAGCCGTCCTATACGCCTCATCTATATGCCCCTTGTCTGACGAAGACAGAGCGTCCGTATCGGCGGAGGGTTGGCCGCCTTGGGATATCCTAGTGTGCCAGTTTTGCTGAACCGAAGATAGTGGTTGAAAGGGGGCATGGGCGCTATTAAGCTGCGCCGCGTTGTTTCCAACATCGTGCATACGGTCTGTCGCGTAGGTAGTGCCGGGGTTCCGGCTACCCCATCCAGGGATGGCCGTTGCGATGGTATCATTGAGTGCCGCAATGTCGAAATTACTTCCCAACAGCCACGCAGAGTCGTGGGCATTGAAATTGAGATCTAGGAAGTCAAGGTCGGTGGGCGTGCGAATAATGCTTGCAGGAAGGCCTGGGAAATTTCCCGCTTCTCCCTGGGAGCCAGAAGCAGCGGGGGCAAAGTTTTCAAGGCCCGCGTCTCCATCAACAACATCTTGTTGGCTCGCTTGACGTTCTGTGTCCGGATCCGGGTTGGAGTCTGCATTGACATCGTCCATGCAGGCATCACTGGAGGGTGTGGAAACGGAAATGGAGGCGTCGTCGCGAGCTTCCGTGACGTTGCTATGGCTCCGAGTGCGTCCAATTTCGCGTAATGCTGAATCTTCAGTAGCAGCCACTGGTAAGAGCGCGGCTTCGGCCACGCTGCCGCCGGTTTTCTTGTCCTTTCGGCGCGAATGTGTGCGGTGATGTCGCAGCAGCGAGTCGCTTATAGGGTGTCAATATCCTTCGATAGATGCAGTAGACTAGCATCACTCACTAGCGACTATATTTTCTGTCACAAACGTTGCATTGAAAAGGCCTCTCCTTAGTGTGGGATCGAATGTGACGCTCGAGGTGCTCGGTTTTGGAAAATATCTGACCACAATGATAACATCGTCGTGGACGCTTTCCTCGCGGCCCCCCGTTCAAATGACCCTCTCCTGTAGGATCGTCCTGTTGCGACATGTCGCCAACGTCCGGTACTACTCCGTAAAGGAAAACCAGAGAATAAAATCGTGGGGTGCTGTCATGCGGGTTACATGTTGCGTGTTGCGGACTGTGGACTGCGGATTGCGGGGAAGTACTAATAAAGAACGAGACTAATTAGGGGCTGGGGAGATAGGGTCGTGGGTCTTAAAGGCTCGGGTAAGACGGAGCGACAAGTCGGGGAAGGCGGACCGACCAGTCGGCGAAGACGGAGCAACCAATTAGCATATGGGTTACTGTACGCACCTTAGTGTACGTACACTATTATCCATCATTCCCTCCCTTGAAAATGCCCGAGACACACTCCACCAGACACAGAATACAGCAATCACCTAGGAATTGAGCTTACATAAGATAATTAATAAAGGGGGTGCTCCATAGCTCGTACTTTTAAGATTGGGAGGATACGCGCTGTGTCCGAGTTCCGAAGACTCCACGATTGGTCGCCGCCTGCTGGCAGCTCATTTTTCCTTCTCTGTCTGTTCCCTCTTGTTTAATGGACCTCACTTTGTAGCTGAAAATCGACCGTTACAAAGACCAGCACGATCTCTACCTGCATGCCGCCTACATCGGGCAACACGGCGCGAGACTACGTTGCGTGACCGATCCCTAATGGGGAATGTGAGGGCCTAATCGGGCCAGGAAAGCGGGGTTTTGGTGTAATATCGAGCGCTACATACGCTTGGCGCGGAAACACTCGAAACCGGGGATAAAACCGATGGCCCCTCGAAATGTGTACGAGTAGAGCAGGGCCCTAGAACTTAGGATCAGAATCACAGTCTCAATCAACCAGAACTGTGCCCTCTGCCCATACCAGACTTTACATGTCAATTGAGGTACCTCAAGTTGAAACAAATATCCAACAGGGTTCTAGTCCGGGAAATGATGCCAGCTTTCAATGCAGTGCCCACGAAGACGCACTAGTACTCGTAGAAGGTATATTTCTCTTTGTCAAAGTTCACATCCCTCGCGTAGCCCTCAATTTTGGACTATCGTAGGTAGCCATGGTCGGCATGCGTGTGGCTAATACCTGTGCAAACCGACGTCTCGGGATGCGTGTACCAACTGTCGGGAGGCACGGAGCCATATTCGGGGTCCATAAAACGGACTCGATGAGTCCGCAATGCCCCTTGTACTAAAAGACCAAGCCAACGGCATTAGACAAGGCATTTAGTCGTTTTCTTTCCTGGCTATTTAACATCGCCAAATAAATGCTAGTGGAGCTTGACAGCTGGTCCCGCAGCAGGTCCGCAGTTCTTTCCGGATCCGGCAAGCGATCGTCTATGAAATCTGGTCCCGCAATCCCTTCCCGCAAGGTGTCGACCCACGGAACCAAGGCGAGGAAATAGCTGTAAATTTAGCGGCCCTTACTTTACATGTTGACTGGGCTTCTCGAAACGTGGGCTCTTTGCCAAAGTCGTTCTCGTTCCCTCGTCTCAGAGACCCTGCCCAAAACAACAAGTCCGGCCTCGCACTTCTTTCACCATGTTATCGACAACCTCGCCATTGGAGTCAATGGATATAGTTATTTGTGTATGTGGGCCTACTGGTGCCATGTTAGCAGCCCTGCTGTTCCGTTACTCGATCCAGGCTGTTGTCCTGGAGAGGGAGCAACATGTCAACACCGACCCACGCGGCCTGCTCCCGAGAGTTGTGGTAAAACCTCGCCCCACCTACCTCGGCCATGACCTTTGTGCCGGACACGAGGTCTATGCCGACCTTGGCCTTGATCTAGGCGGCCGTGGCCTCGGGGATGTTGAGGTGCTCAAAATGGGCCATCCTCAAAAATCGGCGATGATGTGTCGTCTAAAGTTTCGACAGAATTCTCGTTAATTAGGTAGAAAACTTAACATGGCTATTGTCGAGGCGTAGGGTCATATACATACTATGCTTCTTTAATCCTGTACATGTCACGACTCGAGCATCCCTGAATCCCTGTTTCCTCACGTCCCGCCATTTACCCCGCAATCTACCCCGGGAAATGGCGGGACCTAGCGCGAGATAACAGCTGCTTCCCCACAAGACAACAAGCGGTGGCGGGACCTTGTGGAGTCGCGGGTAGATGGTCCGAAGCACTTCGAGTATTTAGGGTATTTCAGGACGACCTAAGAACTGGAGCCTCATTGGCATACATCCATGCCGGGCATTGACTCGTCTTGCACGCAGACTCCATGGATACGACTGAGATCATCGTGACCGGTTGCGGGCCGACGGGTGCTATGGTATCGTCTCTCCTGAGCCAGTACTCTATCCCCCACGTTGTCCTCGAAAGAGACCAGGTGGTCAACTCGGATCCTCGGGGGATTGCTCTTGACGAGGACGGAATCCGTTGCCTCCAGGCATGCGGCATCTACGGCAAGATCTTCACGGAAATCGGGCAATGTTAGTCCCTCCCTTTGCTACCACCACATCTCCTGCGACTAATCAAGACAACGTCTTCAGGCATGGGGAACTTCAATTTCATTGGGGGAACGCATCGCGATCTCAGTCGGAAACCATTCATGATGATGGATTACACTACGGTGCGTGCAAAAGCGACTCACCCTTCCGCCCCTGCGCATTTGTCGCCTGACGGACCCTCCTGCTGTTTCTGACGAGAATTGATAGACTGAAGGCGGCACTGGTCATCCGGGCTTCATGTGTCATAAACAGCCGTACATTGAGAGCAACCTACGGTCTCGGATAGAAAGCCTTGGTGTGGCCGACATGCGTCTTGGGTCGCGTGTGATATCCATTCGCGAAGACGACGAGTGGGTGTATGCCAGCTACGCCGATTCGTCCAACACCACGCGCACCGTCCGGGGAAAATTCCTCGTAGGCGCCGATGGGAAAACAGGATTCACCCGGAAGCAGTACCTGGAGCCCCGAGGTATCACTCTGGACCAATCAGCAACTTCGTCTTATGAGAAGGAATGGGTGGCCCTCAACTGGAAGATCTCTCTTCCGACGCCTGAGACACATCCTAATTTCCCTCTCTGGGAAATGGGTTTCACGCCCGAGCAAGTCTACGATACTTTCTTCCCTAAACACTTCCGGTTCTTGTGCAACTACCGCCGCCCTGCGGTGTGCGGCCGTTTCGGCCTGGAGAGCGACAGACTCTGGCGCTTCGAGTTCGTCGTCCTGGAAGGAGAAGACTCGACCAAAATGGCCACTCCAGCTGAGATTGCAAACGTGGTGCACCCCTATATTACTCACCCCGGCCGCCGGCATGGGCTGTCCGTGGATCGCATTACATTCCCGCAGGATTGCATCGAGGTTCTCCGCTGCCGCCCGTTCCGGTTCTCGGCAAGGAGTTGCAACAAATGGTCTCTCGGTCGAGTGCTGCTTTGCGGCGATGCCGCGCATGTTTTTCCACCGTTTGGCGGCCAGGGAATCGCATCGGCTTTCCGAGATGCCCTGTCACTCGTGTGGCGACTTCGCATAGCGACCAACAACCCTCCTGGCGTGGAGCAGGCGGACTACAAAAGGCTGTTCGAAGGGTGGTACGCCGAACGAAAGCAGCAACTAGACGAGTCACTCAGATCAACGGTCGAGAACGGAGACTACGTTACAGAGTCAAACAGTGCGAAGATATTCGTTCGCGACTGGTATCTGTGGTTCCTCCAGCTCGTGCCGAGCTGGCGACACTGGCTGCAGCTGGGAAACCGAAGAAACGGAATGGTGAGGTACCGATGGGAAGACGGTAGGGGAATGGCCTTTTTACCGAGCTTGGGAGGCGGTGGGAATTTCCCCCAAGTCTATACCACCACCATCAGGAGTCAACCCAAAGAGCGAAAGGTCCTTTTCACCGACGACCTGATATTTTCTCCCACAAAGACTGGTCTCTTCCAGGTAGCTGTCATTCTGGCATCGGTCAAGAGTGTTAGCCTAGTCGACGACACCTTGAGCGGTCTTGAGGAGATTTCCGGTGGCTGCCTGAAGGAGGACGAGGCGACCATCTTCATTGACACGACTGAGTCTCTGGCACTTGGCTTCAGTGGGCGGGAGGTCTACCGGCTCGCCACAGCCGACGAGTTCGCCGCCGACCCGGCTCTGTGCGCGGGGCGGCCGGAGCCGATGGGCTACGACCCATATCGAATGTCAAAGGAATTCGGGCTGGACAAGTATATCATTTTGCGACCAGACATGTTTGTTTTCGCGGCTTGCGACACGAGATCCGAACTGGAATACGCTGCTGAGGCGCTTCGCAAGCTCGTTAGAACGGGGACGTTGTAATTCAGCCGAGCGGAGAACATTGGCGGCACCCCAAAATGTATTTCTCCAAGATAGCAACGTTTCACTTAACTCTATTCGAAAGTATAACGGTCGAGCTTAATGGATTCCCTCGATATGTCTTGGCGCATAGCGCAAATTCCGGGCGCTATCGTTGCAATGGCCATGGGACCTACTACCGTGCAGGCCCCTATTCCGAGGCCGGCATGGATACGGCCTAGGTATAGAGCCCCGAGATTCCAATATGAAAAGCAGGAGATGAGGGACCCGATGACGTAGAGTACCTGGTAGAGTCTCATGGACCAGAGGCGCCCAATCCTCTCGTTAAGGAAGAAGGAAAAGAATGCCCCGACGCCAGCGCCGATGTTAACGATCGAGACGAGGTTAGAGATGGTCGTCTTGTTCACCTCCTCATCGAGGTGATACTCGCGGCGGAAGGAGCTCAGTTGGGTGATGGAGGAGGCCGAGCCCTCGTCCCATCCAGTATCAGTAAATAGTCAACATAAGACCCAACACAAGCCAGTCCGCTCCCCTCGACTGTACTTGTTTACCCTTAGTTTGTAAAAGGCCTGAAGCTTACCTTTCGGACAACCAGCAAGGGCAAATGCAATGACAGTAACGAACAAGTGCCGATTCAATATTTCTGATGGCAAAGCTTTGACGCTCCGGATGTACTTGGGCCAAGGAAGATTGCTTGAGTGCGTCCATTTTGGCAAGCTCCAGTCGGGATCCGGGAGGGCATCCACGGGGTTGTTTGATATACAAGTCGCCATCGGGCTGGCATGCGGGATCCCGGACCACGCTTGCGCCAGGAAGCACCTCTGTTAGCGTCATCGAGTCCGGGAGTGGCCTGTAACCCCAGATTCCCCCGCACTTTTCCCCGCGCTCCCTAGACGTTTTAGGGACATGGAGTAGAAGTGCGGTTGAAAGCAGAGGTCAGGTCCTCGTCGGAACGATCCGCTGGTCAGCCGAGGTTGAAGGAGCCGGGGCCGTGGGGCCTTCGGAACGATCCGTTGACCTGTGAGTTGAAACGCCGCGAGTAAGTCACGACTATCGGTACCCCTCCGACGCTGGGAGGTGTAGCCAAAAATTACTACTCTTGGCGATAATATCTTCTTATACTGGATACTGTTACGGAGGAATTGCACATGTTCTTGAGCGCTTCCCTGTTCCATGCAGCCAGCACCAGCCTCCCCTTCCTGTGACTTACTACGGTAGAGCTACTACTCTAGTGAGGCCAGGCTATGCTCGGATTCAAAAGACTCCGCCCAGGCTTGATGCCTATACACGGGTCCAGAGTCCGTCACCCGCCGGTTAGACTTGTCTCTCGAAGCATGACCAACGTGAGCGACACTCATCCCTCTACCGCGAGACTCAGTCGCTTCGAGCCAGAACATGGCATAGACTATGCGGAATTCCTTCGAACGGCAGAACTGGGCCGTCGATTGTAAGTGCAAGTCCACGATACATGGCCGATGAGGCAATAATGTTAACCCACCCCGTAGCAACGGGCGGCCCTTGACATACGCGGAGAAAGTATTGGCTGCGCATATGGATAATGTGGAGGAGACAAAGATCGACCGGGGCAGGGCGCAGCTCTCTCTGAGACCGAGGAGGATAGCTTGCCAAGACGCCACGGCCCAGATGGCCATCATCCAGTTCATGTCGGCCGGGATCGACTCGACAGCCGTCCCTACCACGGTACATTGCGACCACCTCATTATCAGTAAGAAAGGGCAGGACGTCGACTTGCCCAACGCACTGGGAGCACACCATGAAGTTTACGAGTTTCTGTCGAGTGCTTCGAGGCGCTATAACATGGGGTTCTGGAAGCCCGGCGCCGGCATTATTCATCAGATTGTCCTGGAAAACTATGCGTTCCCCGGAGGTATGATGGTTGGTACGGATTCTCATACGCCAAATGCGGGTGGAATGGGTATGGCTGCCATCGGCGTCGGAGGGGCAGACGCGGTCGATGTGATGGCCGGTTTGCCTTTTGAGCTGAAGGCCCCGGCCATCATTGGAGTGAAGCTGACCGGGCGCTTGTCGGACTGGAGTACGCCAAAGGGTAGGTCAGAAGAAGGAAGAAGCCACCATCAAACTCAAGTAAACACGCTAACTCGCGAAAGACATTATAAGCCACCTGGCTTCGGTTCTGACGGTCAAGGGCGGCACTGGGTGTATCATTGAGTTCTTTGGGCCTGGCGTACAGTCCCTATCGGCTACAGGCATGTCTACAATCTGCAATATGGGTGCCGAGACAGGTGCCACCACATCCATATTCCCCTACACGGAGGCGATGAGTGCGTATCTACGAGCGACAAGTCGCCATGACATTGCAGAGGCCGTCAAATTCGCTGCCTCGGAGTTTCAAGCGGATGAAGGTGCTGAGTATGACAGAGTCATCGAAGTAGACCTATCCTCACTGGAGCCTCACATCAACGGTCCCTTCACCCCGGATCTCGCAACTCCACTGTCCAAGTTTGCGCAGACCGTCGAGGATCAGGCCTGGCCGAAGCAGCTCACTTCGGGCCTGATTGGTTCCTGCACAAACTCGTCGTTCCAGGACATGACGCGAGCCGCAGACCTGGCGACGCAGGCTCTAGGCGCGGGGCTGAAGCCCAAGATGCCTCTTCTCGTGTCTCCAGGGTCCGAGACGACTAGGCAAACGTTGAACGAAAGCGGGGCTCTGCAGGTCTTTAAGGATCTGGGTAGTACGCTTTTGACCAATGCTTGTGGTCCATGCTGTGGCTCCTGGGATCGCGAGGGCGTGGAAAAGGCAAGTATATGACCAGGATATGGCCAATAAATAAACCAGTGAACCAACGTCTAACTTTGAGAAACCGCAGGGTACCCCGAACTCCATCATCACTTCCTACAACCGGAACTTCACAGGTCGTCTCGACGGCAACCCAGGCACGCATGTCTTCCTGACGTCCCCCGAAATGGCCATGGCCAAGATCTTCTCAGGCGACCTGGGTTTCAACCCGACGACTGACTCAATTACGAAAGAGGATGGAACAGAATTCCGTTTCCAGCCACCTCGAGGAGAAGCACTCCCGACGTCCGGTTACGTCAACGCTGATGATCTCTACACTGGTCCGCCACCAAGCGGTCGAGAAGGGATTGAAGTTCAAATCTCTGAGACCTCGCAGCGTCTTCAACGCCTAGATCCCTTCCCTCCCGGAATTACGCACGACCCGGAGAACTGTGTTATTCTCATCAAGACCCAAGGGAAATGCACAACGGACCACATCACGCCTGCAGGCCCTTGGTTCCGCTACCGCGGCCACCTAAGCAACATCTCCAACAACACGCTCATCGGAGCCGTAAATGCAGAGAACGGCAAGGTCAACTGCGTGACCAACCACCTCACAGGCCAGGAAGGCGACACCCCGGGCACGGCGAGGGTGTACAAGGAGGCCCGGCAGCCGTGGGTTGTCGTAGCAGACCACAATTACGGCGAGGGCTCGTCACGCGAACACGCGGCGTTACAGCCGAGGTTCCTTGGGTGCGTTGCCATTATCGCCAAGGGCTTTGCGCGCATCCACGAGACAAATCTGAAGAAGCAGGGCGTCCTGGCCTTGACGTTTGCCAACGAAGAAGACTACGACCGCATTAGAGGGTCGGACAGGGTTAGCGTCCTGGGCGTGACGGGGCTTCTCCCGGGCAAGAACCTCACGCTCGAGGTAACGCCGACTTCTGGGCGTGGCTCATCATGGACGGCGGAGGTGAAGCATACGATGACTGACGAACAGATTCAGTACTTTAAGGCGGGAAGCGCCTTAAATCTAATGGCGAACCGGAAACGGGAAGCAGGACCATGTGTATCTCTTTAACAACTGGGGATAGTAATATACATTAGAGTAGAATGCTTATATATTACAGTAGCCTGTTGGAATAGCTTAGCATTATCGGGACCAGACTAGCGGTTCAAAGCAGGGTATAGGCACGAGAGGTTCATCTGAGTCCTTGCCGATGTTGGTAGATGAGGGGCACGCTGTAAACCACTGTGCATGAAACGAATAACGACCAACATCTAATCTTATCCTCGCCGGGAAATCCCGTATCGGTATTATCTCTTTGGGCGTATCGGTGGACAACTTCACCATTCGCTGTACATTTTCGACAGCAAGGAGCTATTTCGAGCTGGGCCATGTCATGAATGACGGGAAGTACGGGCCCTTAATGGACAAGTGACCAGACTCCAAGACCATTGAGGAGGAGGCCAACGACTGGCTATCGTTCAACAAGCGGCTGGAAGAGACGTAAGTCTGGGACACCACCATAGGGCCTTGTTGATATGGAATTTTACCACGCTAACCTGCTCGCCCGTTAGAGACTATGCCAGATGGGAGTGTGATGGAGTTGAAGAGTATTGATGGAGGCGATGGGCATTCCCCGAGCAAGAAAGTGTATCTGAGTCTAGATATCCGAAAGCCGTAGTCAGGATATTAGAAAGTCGAATCGCTGGCAGCAGCTGTCCGCCAACTGTTAAGTCATGTGTGACTTTTCACATCCCCATGTTTATATCGTACCTCGTACACTGTGTATTGTCGTTTAAGTAAATATACACACTGTGCTTAGTCGGCTGCTTAATGGGCCGCACGCGTGCCGGTCGCGTATTTTCAGGCGAGACGCGTATAATTCCGTAGCGCGTTAGCAAGAGGCCGAGACCGACATGTACATGGCAATTCCACTCTAACTCACCAATCCCACGTTCTAGACACTCAAGAGAAGTCGATTCTGGCCCAAGATAACATACAGAGTCGCGTCCACGGCTTTGCCTCTTCTCCCACACCCAACTAATAAGACCCGACGAACCCCACCTTCTTGCCTGGACCGCATGCGTCTGGAATCGATCCTCTCTGCCGAAGCCTCGAGCCTCCTTCCGGCGTCGACGCGCCCTTCGACCTCTTTCGAGTCGCAGAAACGGTAGACCAGCGCACGCCGGTGCTCCGACACAATGCCGAACACGTCACTCCGCCGGCCCCAAAAGGGCGTCAGGCGGGGAGGCAAGACCGCCTACCATGGCTCCCGGACGAAGACCTTTGCCGCCTCGACCCGCGCCGAAGCGACCTCCACAGACGAGAAGTGGGAGCGCACGAACCTAGCAAACACGATCGACGAGACAATGGGCTTCGCGCGGTTCGAGAGTGGGAAGCGAAGGGAAGGGTGGCTCGTGAATGCACAGCCCACCGCGGTGCCCGACGACAGGAACCCCGGAGGCAGGTCCGCCGTGGACTGTTACTTCATCGAGGAGGGAAACAAGACGACATTCAAAGCCTCTGTGGAGTTTGAGCCGTACTTCCTCGTCGCGGTGAAGAGGGGGTACGAGAATGTGGTCGAGGAGTGGCTCAAGAGGCTCGGGGGCGGCGGCGTGGTAAAGTCTGTGAAGAAGATAACTAGGGAGGACTTGTCGCTGCCGAATCACCTGCTAGGACTGAAGAGGACGCTACTCGAGCTGCGGTTCCTCAATGTTACGGACTTGATGACGGCGAGACGCGAGATCATGCCCATCGCCGAGAGGAATAGGAAGAGCCAGAGCGCGAGGGATGCATATGCCGAGTCTGTTGCGTAAGTGCGCTCCATATGTCTTTTTTGTAATTCCTTGCTAACTGTGGCCTCGGATAGCATCGATGGCAAGCTCGATCTTTTTGACGATTCACGAGACGACGACCACCAAGCCAGCGTCAAGATTGGCGAGGCGAGCGACTACATAACTGATATCCGGGAATACGACGTCCCATACATGACGAGAGTAATGATAGACTTGGGTGAGTTGGAATAGGATGCCTCTGACCCTGGCATGCACGCTGACTTGTCTAGATTTCCGCGTGGGAAAGTGGTACTTTGTTGAAGCGAAACACGGCCAGGTATCGATCAGATGCAACGAGGAGAAGCTGGCCATGGCGGATCCCACCGTGCTGGCCTTCGATATCGAAACTACGAAGCTGCCCCTGAAGTTCCCCGACGCCGCCATCGACCAGATCATGATGATTTCGTACATGGTTGACGGCACGGGCTACCTGATCACGAACCGAGAGATTGTCTCTGAAGACATCCACGATTTCGATTACACCGCAAAGGTCGAATACCCGGGGAGCTTCACCATCTTCAATGAGCCAGACGAGAGGGCGGTCATCGAGCGCTTCTTCAACCACGTCAAGGAGATCAGGCCAACCGTCATTGCGACTTACAACGGTGACTTTTTCGATTGGCCGTTTGTCGAGACGCGAGCGAGCGTCAACGGCATCGACATGTACCAGGAGATCGGATGGATGAAGGACAACGACGATCAGTACCAGTGCAACTACAGCGTCCACATGGACTGCTTTGCGTGGGTGAACCGAGACTCGTACCTCCCCCAGGGATCTCGTGGCCTCAAGGCTGTTACCGTCGCCAAGCTTGGATACGACCCCGACGAGCTCGATCCCGAGCTCATGACGCCCTACGCCAGCGAGAGGCCGCAGACCCTTGCCGAGTACTCAGTCTCCGATGCCGTGGCCACCTACTACCTGTACATGAAATACGTCCACCCCTTCATCTTCTCTCTGTGCACGACTCTCCCCCTCGGCCCGGATCACGCCCTGCGCAAGGGCACCGGCACCCTGTGCGAAATGCTTCTCATGGTCCAGGCCTACCAAGGCAACATCCTGCTCCCGAACAAGTACATCGCGCCTAAGGAGGCGTTTTGGAACGGTCACCTCCTAAACTCGGAGACGTACGTCGGTGGCCACGTTGAGAGTATCGAGGCCGGCGTTTTCCGGGCCGACATACCAGTCAACTTTGCGGTCGAGCCGTCGGCCATTGACGAGCTTCTGCGCGACCTCGATGCCGCGCTAAAGTTCAGCATCACGGTGGAGGAGAATAAGTCGCTGGACGACATCGAGAACTACGAAGAGGTCAAGGAGAACATTGCCTCGCAGCTCCGCCAGCTGAAGGAGACGCCGAACCGGAGCGAATGCCCGCTAATCTACCACTTGGACGTCGCATCCATGTATCCCAACATCATGACGACGAACCGTTTGCAGCCAGACTCCATGATTACAGACGCGGAGTGTGCGTCCTGCGACTTCAACAGGCCGGGCAAGACGTGTGACAGACGGATGCCGTGGGCGTGGCGAGGCGAATACCTCCCTGCGAAGCGCGACGAGTACAACATGATCCGGAACGCGTTGGAGAACGAGAGATTCCCGGGGAAGTTTCCCAACTCGCCAAAGCGGGCGTTCCGTGAGCTGCCGCTCGATGAACAGGCGGGCATGACTCGGAAACGACTGCAAGATTACTCGAAGAAGGTGTATCACAAGATCCACGACTCGACGACCATCGTGCGCGAGGCCATCATCTGCCAGAGGGAGAATCCCTTCTACGTCGATACCGTGCGCAGCTTCCGTGACCGCCGGTACGACTACAAGGGGAAGGTCAAGGTCTGGAAGGGCAAGACGGAGGCGCTGAAGTCGTCCGGGGCGCCGGCGGCCGAGGTGGACGCAGCGAAGAAGATGATTGTGCTGTTCGACTCGCTGCAGTTGGCGCACAAGGTCATTCTGAACTCCTTCTACGGATACGTCATGCGAAAGGGGTCGCGGTGGTACTCTTTGGAGATGGCGGGCGTGACGTGCCTGACGGGAGCCCACATCATCCAAATGGCAAAGGAGCTCGTCGAACGCCTCGGTAGGCCGCTGGAGCTGGATACCGACGGTATCTGGTGTATGTTGCCCAAGTCCTTCCCCGAGAACGTCGCCTTTAAGCTCAAGAACGGCAAGAAGCTTGCCGTCTCGTACCCCTGCGTCATGTTGAACCACCTGCTCCACGGAAGGTTCACGAACCACCAGTACCAGACGTTAGCGGACCAGAAGTCGTTCCGGTACGACACGCACAGCGACAACTCCATCTTCTTCGAGGTCGACGGCCCGTACAAGGCCATGATGCTCCCGACGTCCAAGGAGGAGGACAAGAACCTGAAGAAGCGGTACGCCGTGTTCAACGACGACGGCACCCTCGCAGAACTCAAGGGCTTCGAGGTGAAGCGAAGGGGAGAACTGAAGCTCATCAAGATTTTCCAAACGCAGATCTTCAAGTTCTTCCTGGACGGGTCGACGCTGGCGGAGTGCTACGGCGCCGTGGCCCGCGTCGCCGACAGGTGGCTCGACGTGCTGTACTCCAAGGGCGGCGACCTGTCGGACGACGAGCTCATGGACCTCATTTGTGAGAACCGGAGCATGTCGAAGACGCTAAAGGAGTACGGGAGCCAGAAGTCGACGAGTATCACCACGGCGCGGCGCCTCGCGGAGTTCTTGGGCGAGGGCATGGTCAAGGACAAAGGTCTCGCCTGTAAGTTTATCATCTCGGCGAGCCCGAGGGGCTCGCCGGTTACGGACCGCGCGGTGCCCGTTGCCATTCTGTCTGCCCCAGAGGAGACGAAGAGGAAGTACCTGCGTAAGTGGCTCAAGGGGGATCCGCCAAGCACCGACATGCGGGACCTCCTCGACTGGGACTACTACCTCGAGCGCCTCGGCTCCGTCATCCAGAAGCTCATCACCATCCCTGCCGCCCTCCAAAAGGTCAAGAACCCGGTACCGAGGATCCCTCATCCCGAGTGGCTGCAAAAAAGGATAGCGGCCAAGGAGGACAAGATGCAGCAGACGAAGCTGTCCTTTGTCAAGAAGCCGCTGAACGACATCACCAACACGGCGGGGCCGCGGGTCGACGACATGGAGGACTATGGCAACAAGCTGCTCAAGGCGCAGCCGGGGACCGTCGTGCAGTCGTCAGACGCAGGAGCGCAGCCAAAGACCAAACCGGCGCCCAAGAGGAAGTCGCCCGAGCCCGCAGAGGTCGAGCCGCCGGAGGAGCTCCCGGCGGTGATGCCGTCGATGCACGAGGATTACGAGGGGTTCCTCGCCTACCAGAAGCAGAAATGGAAGAGGCAGAAGGAGGCGCGCGTGCGGCGGAGGCAGCTGTTCGGCGAGAGGAGGAGCGGCGGCGCGAACAGCAACATCCAACAGTCGTTCATGCGGGCGGCGCACACGACCTTCATGGCGACGTGGCAGCTCATACACCTGAAGCCCGAGGACAGCAGCGGCATAGTAACGGCGTTCGTGCTCATCGACGCCAAGATCCACGCGCTGAAGATCCGCGTGCCGCGCCAGATCTACGTCAACTACAAGCGGACGCGGCTGCCGAAGCTGCAGCCCCCCAAGGGCTGCGTGGTGGAGAAGGTCAGCCACACGCTGCCTAACGGTCGGAGATCGGCCGTACTCCACCGGATGACGATGCCGGAGGAGTCTTACGTGGGCGCGGGGCAATGGCTCTGCGATCTGCGTTCGCACCCGTCCGTTGATGGTGTCTACGAAACGAACGTGCCCCTCTACATGCGCGCTCTCCTGAAGCTGGGCAACATGTGCGCCATCGATGAGTCGCAGCACGGCGTGCTGGGCAAGGGCCTCGAACAGGGCTTCGACCTGTCGGGCCTACAGCGGCCCGGGAAAGGTAGGACGTACCTCCAGGACGTGCCCCTGTCTTACATCTACATCTCGCACATCACCACGGCCGATCGCCAGATATTCGGTGTCTTCTCGACGACTAGCAACAACGCGCACATCATCATCCTCACGAAGCACCGCGACGCTGCCCAGGACATGCCAAACCTCTCCAAGCTATACGCGCAGAAACTCGAGGAGCACGTCAAGGAGGCCCGGGACGGCGGGCCTAAGGACTTCTTCAGGTACCAGGAGAAGCTGAACTTCAAGGTCACGCAGGTCACGACGCGACGCAAGGCGCACCTCGAGGTGGGCGACGTGGTGAAGAAGATGCGCAAGGATGAGCCGCGGGCGCAGGTCCTGGCCATCCAGTCGCTCAGCAGGGAGTCGCTGGTCCGGGATGTCCCCGGCCTCGGGGAGCTGCCGATCCTCCCCCTCAAGTACGACGTGTACGACGGGGCCCTTCCCCCACTCGGTTGGCAGTCGACGGTCGCGCGGCGGCTGGTGCGGCACTACCTCGGGCTCGGGGCCGAGCTGATGCAGCTGATGGCGCTGGCGCGGTACGCCAACGTGCCTATCTGCAACCTGGAGAAGGACGACCCGCGGTACCTGATCGACATCAACTACGCGCGGCGGCTGATGACGAACGACGTGGTGCTGTGGTGGTCAGAGGCCCCGCGGCCGGACCACGGGGGCCACGAGGCGGACGACGTGACGGGGGCGCTCGAGATGGTCAAGATGCCGACGGTCAACCACCCGGGGACGTTCAACGCGGTGTGCATCGAGATGGAGGTGCGGAACCTGGCCATCAACACGATCCTCACGGCGTCGCTCATCAACAACCTCGAGGGCGCGGACGCCAACCCGGTGGCGGAGCTCAGCGGCGACGTGGACGGGATAATGGACTCGGAGGGGGCGTTCTCGGGGACCAACGTCCTCGTGCTGCGCGAGATGGTCAAGTCGTGGTGGGCCGAGGCGTGCCGCGGGAGCCCGATGGCCGACCTGATGGTCAATCACCTTCTCCGGTGGATCGAGGACCCGGACTCGCTGCTATACGACCGCGCGCTGCACTACTACGTGCAGCTCATCTGCCGCAAGGCGTTCCAGCAGCTGATGGGCGACTTCCGCAAGGTGGGGTGCCAGGTGGTCTTCGCCAACTCGGGGCGCATGATCCTGCAGACGGGCAAGTTCGATGTGCAGAACGCGGCGTCGTACGCAGAGTACGTGACGCGGTCCATCAAGAGCCAGCCGCTTTTCCACTTTATCGACCTCGAGATCAAGGAGTACTGGGATTTCCTGGTGTGGTACGACGAGTACAACTACGGGGGCAAGGGATGCGAGGAGGTGGCGCAGGAGGGCGAGCAGGGGTACGAGACGGTGATGCACTGGCAGATGGGGACATACCTCCCGCCGCGGCTGCAGCCCACGTTTGAGCGGTGGGTGGTGGAGTTCATCAACGTCATGCACGGGATGAAGAGGCCCGAGATCGCAGCCGCCTCCACGCCGGGCGATGAGGCGCCGCGGCCGACGCAGCTCTCGACGCGTGAGCGCATGCGCGAGATGGACGAGAAGCGCGAAGCAGGCGACGGGCCCGCGGTGGAAAACATCATCTCGGGCAAAGCCCTCGAGCGGCCTCTTAAGAAGGACATCTCGCAGCTCATCAAGGCGCAGCGCAAAGAGGTGCTCCACCCGGAGCTCGAGGCGGACCACCGCTTCCCGCGGCTCCCGGGCTCGCACTTTAACGGGCGGGACGCGCGCGACGGGCCGCTCGAGCTAGTCAAGTGCCTCATGCAGGTTCTCAGCCTTGACAAGAACGTCACGAACGAGGCGCGGTTGCTGCGGCGGGATTTGCTCGCCATGTTCGAGGTGCGGGAGTTCTCTCCCCGCGGCGCGTTTTCGAACCCGGCGGAGTCGCTTAGGCTTCCGGGGTTCAGCTGCGAGAACTGCGCGATGCCGCGGGAGCTGGACTTTTGCCGCGACGAGGACATCCTCCCGGAGGTGGTGCCGGGGAAGGGGCGGGCGGCGGCGGAGGGGCGGGTCTGGCGGTGTGCGTGCGGGTGGGAGATGTCGAGGCTGGAGCTCGAGGAGAGGCTCGTTGCCGAAGTGGAGGGGGCGGTGGTGGCGTGGGTTACGAGGGACGCGCGGTGCAAGAGGTGCGGGGCGGTGAAGGTCAATGAGTTTGCGGAGCACTGCACTTGTAGCGGGGAGTGGGTGGACGGGGTGGGGAGGGATGGGGTGAGGGAGAGAATTGCGGTCTATGGGGGCGTTGCGGAGTTTTATGACCTCCGGATGTTGGGGATGGTTGTTCGGGAGGTTCTGGAGGGGATGTGAGTGTGAGGGGCGTGGTGGTCCGTGTCTGTTTGGTGTTTGGCGTCGTGGGTTCTGTATTGTAATGCCGTGAAGATTCTTTCGACGAGGTGTAATGGAAGAGAAGGTCTTGTCCATGGAAGATGCGAGGAGATGGATCGTAATAGTCGGTGAGCCGTATCCTGGGCCGGTCTGGAGTTTCGTCGCTTGGCGAGGGGCTTCGTTAAGCGAGGGGTCTTCCGGACTTTCCGAGTCGACTTGCCCCGATCAGCTAGCTGTTATGTTGACCAAAAAGATGGACGAGCGATGCTCACCGAAATACATTGGTGTCTCGATTCGCCCTCGGTGTACTCGCAGCTCACGTCCAACTTTATGTCATCCGTCAAGAACCCCACTACCTACACCGAGCCAAGCCAATTGAATTTGCCTGCCCACACGCACGTCATTCAGAAGTGCAAAAATGAAATCCCTCTTTGAAAGAAGGACTTCGACTTGAAGGATGGTCAGTATGAGGGTCGAACTCATGACCTTGGCATTACTAGTTAAGCCGGATAGCTTATTAGTACCACGCTCTAACCAACTGAGCTAACCGACCCCAAGCTTGTATCGTGACAACCCGTCGCTTCCACAGAGTTTTAGTCCCTCACTTTTTTTGCGCGCTTGTGAGGGCTTGTGAGGGCTTGTGAGGTCATCGTGGGGCAATCGTGGTGGATCCGGGCTTATCTCGATGCCAAGATCTCGCGTCCCTCAGCTCGATCCAGGCCGGATTCCCATTGGCCGCCCGAAAACAGGATGGCGATTCAGGCACCGTTACCTAAGCGCCTTACCGCCCTGTGCCAAGCTTCCAACCCCCGGCGCGAAGCCCACTCCGCCGCCCCGCGTCGCCGGGCCAACGGCCCCACATCTCGAGTAAATAACCCAGTGGCCAGGCGACGGCGGGACATCCGCGCTGAACCACTCAGGAGCTCACCACCGCCTTCGTATTCCAGCTCGGACCGCTGAAACGGGCCTACTTGCGCGTACTTTCCCGATCCGCTTGTACCAAGGCCAGGGATCGTCGTTGGCCCCAAGGAGATCTAGCAGGGGGCTGTGTCCCGCCCCGGTTGTCCGCTTGCGCCCGCTGACCTTCTCTTCCCTCTTCCCTCCAGGCCAAGGAACTACTCGGGTACCAGATCTCTTTCTCTGTGTCTCCGATTCTGTTTCTCCCGTTTACCTCATACACAATTTCCTTCCTGGCACAAGCAAAAAGCTTGACATATCCGGAAGAAACACCGTTGAGTGTCAAACTCACCGAACCTACCCACCGAGCCCACACCCCAACACCAACACCAGACCTCACCATCACCGACGCCCGGAGGCCCCGAGGCAGCCGGCGCAAATCTACACTGACGTCTCGTCGCAGACCCAACTCGACCCGACCAACCGCGCGCATCACGAAGCAGGCAACGAGCCCGACGTCCGCGAACCCCGAGAGCTTTGCGCGCTCCAAGGCAACCCGTTGCGCCACGAGCGCAACCGCGCAGACCCGTGCCCGCTCTTCCGAGAGGGTGGCGGGGGAAGGATACCCTCGTGAAGAGTCGAGTCGGCGGGTGAAGGCACGATGGTGAAGATGCCGAGTTTCCAGGTGGGGTGGTATCGTATGTGCTTGCCCGTCGCGATGGTCTTTGGTGGATGGAGGAGAGGCTAACGTTGGCAGGGTTCTTACCGTTCCTGGGGTACCACCATGTTCTCATGATACTGATAGCCGTGGCGATAATACTGCTCTGTGAGTGCTCGCCTCCCCCCACCCCGCGAAGTCTACGCCTTCCCTCTCCCCAAGACAAAGCTCAGTCTAACGCTCCGCGCAGCCCTCCTCCTCGCCGGCTGCTCCTCCTCCTCCCCGCTCATCCCCGACATCTTCCTCATGTCCCTCTACTACGAGTCCTACGAGGCCGTCCCCGACACGGCGCAGGTCGACTACAACGCCCACCGCGCCATGGCCACCATCGCCGGCGACGCGCGGCTCGCGGCCCGCGTCGGCTACTTTGGCATCTGCATCAACCCGGACGGCGGGAGCTGGCTGTGCTCCAACAATGCGACGGCGCTGGCCAACGAGATCGCGTCGGACCAGGACCCCTTGAACCTGGTGTGGTTGGCGAGTCAGTTTAAGGACATGATTGTGTTCCCGTACCTGGTGTGAGTGCTTGGCCCCGCCCTTTGCTCTGTTGCCCTTTGGCTTTCCTTGTCCCCCGAAGCGGGCTTGAACATCCGAACCCCTGGCTCCCCATCTCTCCGTCTCCCCCCCCCCCCGACTTCTGTGGACACAAGGCTAACACACCCCAGCATCATCGCCATCATCTTCGCCTTCATCTGCGTCCTCCTCCTCGCGACCTTCCCCGTCTGGCACGAAGAAACCGACTCCGATGGCTCCGAGCGCGAAGTCAAGCCCTTCCCCTCCCGGCCCGTCTCCCAGGTCGCCCTCGCCATCATCTTCATCGCCGCCATCTTCGTCCTCGTCTCCGTCCTCTGGCAGCACACCGCCTCCGTCGCCGCCTCCATCATCGCGGAGGACTTTGGCAACGGGAGCGTCAAGAGCGGGGTGGGGACGAGCGCCATGGTCATGGGATGGTTTAGCTTTACGCTGCTGATTATTGTCACGATTGGGCTGCTGGTTATGATTTTGAGTATAAGGGTGCTGTCGGAGCTGGCGAACTGAGGGGGAGGGGAGGCGGTCCCTTGTTTCTGCATTCTGCGTTTTCGTTTCACGCTTGGTTGGAGGGTATGAAGGATTCATGTATGAAGGGTATGAAGGGAATGCGGGTTGGGAGGGATAAGGGATGGAATGAAAGGGAGATATGAAGGCAATGGTTTACGAGGGGATCGGACGTTTGTACATTTGGGTCCGGGGGAAACACGAACATACGAAACCACGAAACGAAGCCGTGGGAAAAGAGTCGGGGGCCCAACTCGCATCAGGTACGGAGTTTGCGCAAATGTCTTGTCGTTATGTCGGATTCGCACCTGTCGTTTTTTTTGTTTCTTACCCCAGATATATACGCCCTGTTTGCTGTTATGTTTCTCAATTTGAGTTCTCTGTTTTTTTATTCAAGCCTTGTTTAATGAGCGAGGGGTGGTTTGTTCTTCTTTTGCCCTTGGACTCTTGTTTTGCGGTGTAAGGCAAGGGAGATTGAACGGGCGGAACTAGATGTAGATAGACTCAATCCCAACGACATACCCCGTCCTCGTCCTACCCACCAGTGACTGCACCCGCCCATGATAGCTCCAAAGACGTCCATGTCTCGCGGATATACAATTAATAACCAACGCCTGCTGACATATCTGCAAGAATGCACCATGGCCTACACCACCTCCCCCAGCCTACTACCAGAACCCTCCTCACACACCCCTCCCCTCAAAGTCCGGCCTCCTAAACGGATGCGCCTCCGTATTAAAAACCCACTCATCCAAACTAACAACCCCCGGCTCCGCGAACAGAAGATAGAAATACTTTAACGTCTCCGCCAGCCAGAAGCTCTCCATCTCGTCCGCGTGCCGCGACTCCTCGTCCAGGACGTTGACTATGGCGCTGGCCCCGACCTCGGTGCGCACGGCGCTGATGACGGACGTCCACATCTTCCAGCCCTTTTCTTGCCAGGCTGGGTCGCCGGTTATGCGGTACATGTACCAGACCGATTCAATGGCTTCGGGGCTGGCGGGGTGTTAGTGGTGGTCAGAAAGAACGTGAGGGCGGGAAAGAGGGTTTTTTTTTGGTGGGGGGGGGGGGGACTTACCGGAGGATATACCTCTTCGAGGGAATCCGGACGAAGCCCTCGGGTATCTTCTCACGCTCGACCCTCGACCTGACAAACTCCTCATGTGACAACGG